>JAJEJO010051481.1:94299-127727 GCA_020662805.1 Glaucomys volans
AAAAAAAGAAAGAAAGAAAGAAAGAAAGAAAGAAAGAAAGAAAGAAAGAAAGAAATATTGCTGAGGAAATTGGCAAGATAGCAAAATAGGAAGTCCCCTGCTTATATATTTCCACAACAACAATTTGACAATGATCAAGAAATAAAATATCTTGATGGGAGCTTTGGGATCCTGGAGGAGCCCAAGACCAATGGCCATGTTGAGAAGGCTAAGTTAGGGTTAGGGTTAGGGTCTGTATCCAGGTGGCATGCTCACCAACCATCATCCCAGCTACAGCACTGGACCCAGCTTCATCCCTCAGTGACAACCCCATTTAGCCTTTGTCCTGCTACCAGCATGATCTTCCAAGGGACCCAAGAGGAGTGATGCCTATCCATGCCTCTAAAAAGAGGCCCACTGACCTTGGTCCCTTCTAAAGACCTTGAAGTAACCCTGACTCAGCTCTAGTTCCTTCCAGGTGTGGTTTGGGAGAAGTTCAGCCCATCCATGCCTGCAGTGGCAGGCTTGCTGATTCCAGTGTACTGGAAGATTCTGAAGCAGCCTGTGACTTGGTTCCAGCTCCTTACAGCCATTGTCTGGATATAGTTTTACCCACCAGGGTACTAGCAGGACACACAGCCATCTGTGCCTCTGGAGATAAGCCCACTGATCTTCTTCCAACCATGGATCCTAATATGGTCCTGTGACATCACTCCAGCTTGTCCATCTCAGCACAGGTCTAAGGACAGTCCTGCTTGCCTAGGGACACACCCAGTGAACCAGTGAGAGTACCTGGCAGGAGTCACACCTATATATTACTGAAAATGGTTATTGAAGAAGTTCAAAAATGTCAACCTGATGTAGAACAGAGATTGGGAAGAAGATGGAGTGTGGATACTGATATTTCCACAACATGCACTGAGCCCTATTAATATGTAACATTAATACCTGTTAATAATAAACAAATATAAGTAAATAAACAAAAATAAAGACAATAAAAAAACTGAAGATGACACAAATAAATGAAGAGGTGTTATGTGTTCTTTGATTGAAAGAATTAAATTTATTTTATTTTTACATGACAGTAGAATGTATTTTGTCATATTAAGCATACATGGAGTACAACTTCCCATTTTCGTGGTTGTACATGATGTGGAGTTACACTAGTTGTGTATTCACATATGAACATAGGAAAGTTATAGCTGATTCATGCTACTGTCTTTCCTATTCCCATCCCCCTCCCTTTGAAAGAATTAAAATTGATAAAATGTTTATACTAACCAAAGTGATCTAGAGATTCAATGCAATCTCTATCCAAAATCCAATGTATTTTTCACAAAAGTAGAAAAAAATTCTAAAACTTTTATGGAACTGAAAAAGATCCCAAATAGTCTAAGCTATCTTGAATAAAAATAATAAATCTGGGGGCATCACATTTCCCAATTTAAAAACTATATTACAAAGCTATTGTAATCAAAATAGCATGCTACTGGCATAAAAATAGACATACCATCCAATGTGTCACTTCTACAAAACAGAATAGAGAGTCCAGAGATAAACCCACCCATTTATGGTCAACTAAATTTTACAAGGTCACTAAATATACAGAGGAAAGATAATTTCTCCAGTAAATTATACCAGGAAAACTGACATGAAATGTAAGGTATTAATACTAATACCTTAGCCTTAGTGTCTGGAGCCCGCCAATCTTTGAATCCTTCTCTAGAGTTCCTGTCCTAGACCAGAAGCCCTAGTTTTTGTGCTACACAGATGCTGAAAAACCCATAGGGAGACCATAAACACCCTGAAAATCTGAAAATGCTTCCCTGGCAGAGAGCCACCATCTGGGACTGCCTGAGTCCTCAGAGCTGAGCTCCGGTTTTCCCCGCCACTGCGAGGCGTCTCCTGGGGAGGTCTGGCCTGGAGCAGAGGGAGTCGCCGGCTCCAGCAGGGAGTTTGGACCCTTCAGAGCTATTTTACATCTTCCCTGGCAGAGAGTGACCACCTGCCACTGACTGAGCCCCCAGTGAGGAGCTCAGGCCTGCCTGGGCTCTCAAGCCCAGGGTCACCATCACTGAGCACAGTTCTGTACTCCCACCCCAACTTGGTCTAGTGCCCAGGTCTACACCTGGCCTGGGGTCTAGCACCTTGCTGTATCTGATTGTCTATCAACGTCAGGCTGCCTCTGCCCAGAAGCATTGATCATTCCCAACCTGGAGGAAGTGGGACAGCAGCTTTCTTCGGTCACCACTTAATCAAGCACCTCTCAAACATTGGGTGAGTTACTGGAAATCTGCAGGGACACTTTAAGTCTTTATAGGGAAATCACAATCCCTCTGATTTGCACTACTAGAGGGGAAGATAATACACAAGCAACATGAGAAAACACAGGAAGAAAGTGTCCCAAACAAAACTAGATGATATATCAAGAGAACCCAAAGACAGCATGGTAGAAGGAATGACAGAAAGGGAGTTCAGAATGTTCATAATTAAAATGATATGAGAAGAGAATGATGTGATGAGAGAGCAGATTCAGGCTATGAATAATCAGCTAATAGAGCAATTGTAGGAAGCAAAAAATCATTTCAATAAAGAGATAGAAGTTCTGAGAAAAAAAAACAGAAACTCTTGAAGGAAACAAGGAAATGAAGGAAACAATCAACCAAGTTAAAAACTCAATAGAAAGCATAATGAACAGAATAGATCACTTAGAAGACAGAACCTCAGACAATGAAGACAAAATATTTAATCTTGAAAACAAAGTCGAACAAACAGAGAACATGGTTAGGAATCATGAACAAAACCTACAAGAAATATGGGACATCATGAAAAGACCAAACTTAAGAGTTACTGGGATTGAGGAAGGCACAGAGATACAAACCAAGAGTCTGAATAATCTGTTCAATGAAATAATATCAGAAAATTTCCCAAATATGACAAATGAGATGGGAAATCAATTACAAGAGGCTTACCGGACACCAAACGCACAGAATTACAACAGATCCACACCAAGGCACATTATAATGAAAATACCTAACATACAAAACAAAGATAGAATTTTAAAGGCTGCGAGAGAAAAGCATCAGATTACATACAGGGGGAAACCAGTACAGATATCAGCAGATTTCTCAGCCCAGACCCTAAAAGCAAGAAGGGCCTGGAACAACATATTTCAAGCTCTGAAAGAAAATGGATGTCAACCAAGAATCTTATACCCAGCAAAACTTACCTTCAGATTTGATGATGAAATAAAATCCTTCCATGATAAACAAAAGCTTAAAGAATTCACAAAGAGAAAGCCTGCCCTACAGAACATCCTCAATAACATATTTGAAGAGGAAGAAATGAAAAACAACAATCTCAGTCAACATGGGGAGGAATTACCCTAAAGAAAGAGTCAATCAAAGGAGAAACAAAGTTAAGCTAAAAACCCCAAAAAAGCTAAAATGGCAGGAAATACAAGTAATATCTCAATAATAACCCTGAATGGAAATGGCCTAAACTCATCAATCCAAAGACATAGACTGGTAGATTGGATTAAAAAGAAAGACCCAACAATATGATGGCTTCAAGAGACTCATCTCATAGAAAAACATGCCCACAGACTAAAGGTGAAAGGTTGGAAAAAAACATACCATGCACATGGACTGAGTAAAAAAGCAGGAGTTTCCATCCTCATTTCAGATAAAGTAGACTTCAAGCCAAAGTTAGTCAGAACGAATAAAGAAGGACATTTCATACTGCTTAAAGGAAGTATAAATCAGCAAGACATAACAATCATAAATATTTATGCACAAAACAGTGGTGCATCCATGTATGTCAATCACATCCTTCTCAATTTCAGGAATCAAATACACCAAAACACAATAATACTGGGGGACTTTAACACTCCTCTTTCACCATTGGACAGATCTTCCAAGCAAAAATTGAACAAAGAAACCATAGGACTCAATGACACAATTGCTAATTTGGACTTAAAGACATATATAGAATATTTCATCCATCAAAAAGCGAATACACTTTCTTCTCAGCAGCTCATGGTTCCTTCTCTAAAATAGACCATATGTTATGCGACAAAGCTTCTCTTAGCAAATACAAAAACATAGAGATACTACCTTGTATACTATCAGATCACAATGGAATGAAATTAGATATCAACGAGAAAGTTAGAAACAGAAACTACTCCAAGACCTGGAGATTAAATAATATGCTATTGAATGATGCATGGATAACAGAAGACATTAGGGGGGGAATTAAAAGATTCTTAGAGGTCAACCAGAACAAAGATACAACATATCGAAATCTCTGGGACACTATGAAAGCAGTGCTAAGAGGAAAATTCATTGCATGGAGTGCATTTAATAAAAGAATGAAAAGTCAACAAATCAATGACCTCACATTACAGCTCAAAGCCTTAGAAAAAGAGGAACAGATCATCACCAAAAGTAGTAGAAGACAGGAAATAATCAAAATCAGAGCTGAAATCAACGAAATTGAAACAAAAGAAACAATTCAAAAAGTTGATGAAACAAAAAGTTGGTTCATTGAAAAAATAAACAAAATTGATCAACCCTTAGCCACACTAATGAAGAGAAGGAGAGAGAAACTCCAAATTACTAAAATTCGTGATGGAAATGGAAATATTACAACAGACACAATTGAAATACAAAACATAATAAGAAGCTACTTTGAAAATTTATACTCCAACAAAATAGAAAACATGGAAGACATCAACAGGTTCCTAGAGGCATATGAGCCACCCAAACTGAATCTGGAGGACATACACAACTTAAATAGATCAATTTCAAGCAATGAAATAGAGGAAGTCATCAAAAGCCTACCAACAAAGAAAAGTCCGGGACCAGATGGATTCACAGCCGAGTTCTACAAGACCTTCAAAGAAGAGCTCATTCCAATACTCCTCAAAGTATTTCATGAAATAGAGGAGGAGGGAACCCTTCCAAACTCATTCTATGAAGCTAATATCACCCTGATACCAAAACCAGAGAAGGACACATCAAGGAAAGAAAATTTCAGACCCATATCTCTAATGAACATAGATGCAAAAATTCTTAACAAAATTTTAGCGAATCGCATACAAAAGCATATTAAAAAAATAGTGCACCATGATCAAGTGGGTTTCATCCCGAGGATGCAAGGTTGGTTCAACATCCGGAAATCAATAAATGTAATTTACCACATCAATAGACGTAAAGTCAAGAACTACATGATTATTTCAATAGATGCAGAGAAAGCATTTGATAAAATACAGCACCCATTCATGCTCAAAACACTAGAAAGAATAGGGATAGTGGGGACATTCCTTAACCTTGTGAAGGCTATCTATGCTAAATCCACAGTTAATATCATTTTAAATGGAGAAAAATTGAAAGCATTCCCCCTGAGAACTGGAACAAGGCAGGGATACCCTCCTTCACCACAACTATTCAACATTGTCCTTGAAACTCTAGCCAGAGCAATTAGACAGACCAAAGTAATTAGAGGAATACGAATAGGAAAAGAAGAGCTCAAACTATCCCTATTTGCTGATGACATGATTCTCTATTTAGAAGACCCTAAGAATTCCACCAGAAAACTTCTGGAACTCATAAATGAATTCAGTAAAGTAGCAGGATATAAAATTAATGCTCATAAATCTAATGCATTTTTATTTGTAAGTGATGCATCCTCTGAGAGAGAAATCAGGAAAACTACCCCATTCACAATAACCTCAAATAAAATAAAATACTTGGGAATCAATCTAAAAAAAGAAGTGAAAGACCTCTACAATGAGAACTACAGAACACTAAGGAAAGAAGTTAAAGAGAATCTGAGAAGGTGGAAAGATCTCCCATGTTCTTGGATAGGCAGAATTAATATTGTCAAAATGGCCATATTTCCAAAAGCGCTATACAAATTCAATGCAATTCCAATTAAAATCCCAATGACAGACCTTATAGAAATAGAGCAAGCAATCATGAAATTCATTTGGAGGAATAAGAGACCCAGAATAATTAAAGCAATCCGTAGCAAGAAGAGCGAAGCAGGGGGTATCACAATACCAGACCTTCAACTATACTACAGAGCAATAGTAACAAAAACAGCATGGTATTGGCACCAAAATAGACAGTTAGATCAATGGTACAGAATAGAGGACACAGAGACAAACCCACATAAATACAGATATCTCATACTTGACAAAGGAGTCAAAAACATACAATGGAGAAAAGACAGCGTCTTCAACAAATGGTGTTGGGAAAATTGGAAATCCATGTGCAGCAAAATGAAACTAAACCCATATCTCTCACCCTGTACAAAACTCAACTCAAAGTGGATCAAGGACCTAGAAATTAGACCAGAGACCCTGCACCTAATAGAAGAGAAAATAGCTCCAAATCTTCATCATGTTGGCCTAGGACCAGATTTCCTTAACATGACTCCCAAAACGTAAGAAATAAAAGCATGAATCAATGATTGGGATAGAGTCAAACTAAAAAGCTTTTTCTCAGCAAAGAAAACAATCAGCAATGTGAAGAGAGAGCCTTCAGAGTGGGAGAAAATCTTTGCTACACACACTTCAGATAGAGCACTAATCTCCAGAATCTACAAAGTACTCAAAAATCTTTACACCAAGAACACTAATAACCCAATCAATAAATGGGCCAAGAAAATGAACAGACACTTTACAGAGAAAGATCTACAAGCAATCAACAAATTTATGAAAAAGTGTTCAACATCCCTCATTTTAAGAGAAATGCAAATCAAAACCACCTTAAGATTTCATCTTACCCCAATTAGAATGTCTTTTATTAAGAATACAGGCAACAACAGGTGTTGGAGAGGATGTGGGGAAAAGGGTACACTCATACATTGCTGGTGGGAGTGCAAGTTGGTGCAGCCACTCTGGAAAGCAGTGTGGAGATTCCTTAGAAAACTTGGAATGGATCCACCATTTGACGCAGCTATCCCACTCCTTGGCCTATACCCAAAGGACCTAAAATCAGATTACTACAGTGATGCAGCCACATCAATGTTCATAGCTGCTCGATTCACAATAGCTAGATTGTGGGACCAACCTAGATGCCCTTCAATAGATGAATGGATAAAGAAACTGTGGTATATATACACAATGGAATATTATTCAGCCATAAAGAAGAATAAAATTATGGCATTTGTAGGTAAATGGATGATGTTGGAGACTGTTATGCTAAGTGAGATCAGCCAATCCCCAAAATCCAAAGGCCAAATGATCTCTCTGATAAATGAATGATGATGCATAATGCAGGGGGGGGGAAGGGTGGCAAGAATGGAGGAAGGGTAGATAGCATAGAGGGAAGGGAGGGGTGGGGTCGGGTGGCGGGGTAAGAATAATAATAGAATGTGTGACAGATACCATTGCCCTGTGTACATGTATGAATGCACAGATGTTGTGACTCTACTTTGTGTACAACCAGAGAAGCAATAGCTGTACTCCATTTGTGCTCAATGAATCATTAAGCAAATAAAAAAATAAAAATAAATTAATATCTTACATACCTTATGTTAATATTCTCATAACATATATAAAAATGGTAACTTTGAGAGGTGATGGATATGGTAATTAGCTTGATGGTGGTCACATTATTAGGTAATATCCCCCACTGCTACCCTCATTCTCAGAGAAAAGGAGGGTAGTCAAACACCATGTCCCTAGAGTGCCCCTTCCTGTTCCCAAAACCCTAGCCAAGTTACAGGAACAAAAGCAAGTCTGAGCCAGAATGTCTACATATACATCATCTTGAAAGACACTGGATTTCTTACATATACTAGGAATTTGGGCAAGTTAGTGTTAAAAACTAACACTAACTTTTGTAGAAAGCTGCTTTCTTGCATGCATGCCAAGCCCCTTGGGGTGCTGTTCACACAGGGGCAGGGAAGCTAAGCTAATGATGTCATTGCTTTGGTTCCCTGTGGTAACTGGCATGGATCAGAGCACCATGGAGAGGGAAGTGCTCTTCCAGCCAGCCACCACTGGACAAAGTGTCATTGGAGAATGGAGGCCCTCTTTTCTGTTGAAAGCACCAGGGGCACCCTGTGAAACAGAGATGCACCAGTCCAGTCTGTCACCGCTGGATGTTCCCTGCAAGCATTTCTCAATTAACCCTCTGTCTCACATCTCATCTCTGCTGTCTTCTTTGGTCTCCTGGAAATCTGTCCCACTGCCCTACAACAAATGAGCTGTACATTTTTTTCTCTCTCTTTCAGTATATGTTTACCAAATAATCATGTTGTACACCATAAATTACACATTAGTTTGTTGATTATGCCTCAATACAACTGGAGAAAAAAGAAATATTGCCAGATAGATTCTCAAAAAGTCATACAAATTTGCATTCCTCTTGGCAGAGTATGACAGTGGCATCTCACCATTTCTTTATCAGTGCTGCATTTTTAAAAAAAGCTTCCAGCTTCCAGCTACATCAAAACCTTTTGGGAAATGGACAAGGATATTTCCATATTAATAAAAATCAGCTCTCCTATCTTCCATTTTCAAATTTCTATTTATTCTTTACAATGAAGTCATGTTCATACCCTAAAGCTGATTTAAATTGGGGTACAAAAGTTTTGAAGACTTAACAAATCTTATATAATCCTAAGTATTTTCCCAAATGCCAGTTTATGTAGCAATTTATTTTCTTAATAAAGATCTTTTCCCTTTGTTGAGACCACTTATATTTGATACCTCTAGCATGTTAAATAATTTAATATAATTTTCAAAATATGTTGGTAGTTAGGATTGGAATGTTTGGGGGATGCTTTTTTTTTTCTCTAAAATTGAATTTCAGAGGCAAGCTCAAGACAATTATCCAAATAACTGGCAGAGCATTTTTAATGATTTTATAAGCTATCATATTGGTTCAGATATGACAATTTACAAAACAGCCTAAGGCAATTTTTGTCTTCAGCTACAGAGGGGTTTCTCTAATACCCTGATTGAGCTTTCTTTCGATACATCAAAACTGCCTAGAGCTTCAATTCACAGCCCCACAGACCTCCAGAATTCTTTCTCAAAATAATAACCAATATGTAGGAAGGAAGGAGAGAAATTATTAGGTATCTTCTAAATCAAATTTAAATCAAATGGATTTGCCGGCCGAAGGAACAAACACTGGATAACATGACTCATCCTACATCAACATTTTTTAAAAAAGAGTAGTTTATTCTGTTGAATGGTTATGGGATCCCAGGTTGAAACTGAAAGAAAACTCACACATCTTTATCCCAATCCTTTGCAAATAAAATCCATCAAAAGGAAATGATATGACCTGTCTGTGTCCCACAGCAATATGTGGAAGAGATTGAACTTCAACCAAGGATTCTTGCTCCAAATTCAGATCTAGTCACCATGCATCAATTTTGACTTAGCAAGCTCTTAAAATGATATTGTGTCTATAAAGGCAAATTGTTAAAAAAGAAAAAAAAAACCTAGCTATCATTTACTTTATATTCAATGGACCAGGCTTTTTGCATATATTTTCTTGCTTAATCATTAAAGTCTCCCTGTGACATGTAGCAACTGAAGAAAATGAATTAAAGAGCAATTAATAAGTAACTATCAAGGGGACACAGGAAGTAATATGTGGAAGGACTAGGAAATAGTACTTCTCGCAGGGTGATTCAGATGAACTGATTATAAAGCATAATTTCAAGCCCCTACTCAGACCCACTGGTCACAATCTATCCTTTAAAACACTCCTAGTGAAACTCATACACATTAGAGGGTGAGCAGCCCTGGGAAAACACAGATTGTTTTCTTAGCCTTCTCACTACACTGTTTGGAATCTCTGGAAAAGTCAAGGAAACTATTTAAAATAATTCTGCAACACCACATAACCAAGAATCTAATACAGTCCATTGTCTTAACAACTTTTAAAGACCATCATCTGAATCTAAGAGTAAAACTACAGATGGCCAATTTCTCAAGACTGCAGAATAGATGATGCTCAGTGACATCGAAGTGTATTATTTCCATCAATTCCAAGAAGCATAAAACTCCCATCCTCAAGAACGTAAAGATTCTGATATTGTTATTAATGGGAATCTCACCAACATGTGAAAACCTGGTGCATCTATGGGAGAAGTCTCCATTCTCAATTCTGTCTCCTCCTCCAAAATCAGAGGAAATAAAAGAGTACTCACATTTGGAAAAGAATTTGAAAACCATAGTATTGCTTCTGAGAAAAATTGTCATAAATATGATAAATTGAGATGTTCTCATTAGGAAACAAAGACTAATATAAAAACATTTGAAAACTGACAGCAAATTAGATACAAAAGTGCCAACCATTGCCCATAGAAACATATCATAGTCCATCTTCTCACCATAATTCCTCCAAAGTGCCACTTGACATTTTTGAATCCACAAACAAGATATGGAACCTGTAAAATATAGCACAAATAATAAGCAAAAATTATTTACCAGAACATACAGTGAAGAAACTACCAAGAAGGGGGAAATGCACTTAACTGTGCAATTAATGTTACAAAGTAACATTAGCACATAAATAATTTCAGTGGCAGGTCATAGGATTCACATGCATATTTTATCACACTGTAAGAAATAATTTTTCAATCTGACCCTGATCCTTCTGTGTACTTTGAAGTCTGCAAATCAGCAGTATAGCCTATAAGTTTAAAGAAATTTAGAAAGAATTGTGAAGTTAAAAGGTACTTTTGATGTTTGTTCTTTTTCTCCCATCACAAGGGCATTCGACACAACTGAAGAAAAGTGGAAAATGTTAATGCCCAAGAAATTTCCATAGCAGGCATATTCATTTAACCCTTTATGACCACTGCCTGCCACGGGTCGAAGGTTAACACAAGTTCTCAGCATTCTAATAAGTTCCCAGGCTCTGTAGCACTCCTCCCCTTTTAAATAACTCCATTATTGTCACTGAGCCTCCTTCCCATAGTTACCACCAGCCCCTAACTTCTCTACCTACCTCGTCTCCCTTCATTTTATGGGGTTTCAGTCTGAATCTTCTGCAGTTCAACTCAGATCATAGTGCTCCCCTCATCAAAAACCGTCAATGGCTCCCCTTTATCTGCCAAAAGAAATTCATACTCATATTCTGACTCTCTGAGCCTCTTATTATTTGCCCCCCCAACTGCCTTTCCAATTTATTTCCCACAGTTTCTCAACACTGACCTTTACCTCAAGTCAAACTGAACTCCTTGCTATTTGCCACCTCACGGCTTCTCCCTCTCTTGACTTTGGTTATAGAGAGGTTGATATAGAGCATAGATTCAGGAGCTGGGCAGCCTGGGTTTTAATCCCAGATAGATCCCTTCCTAGTTTCCTGGCTTTAGGCAAGTCACTTCACCTCTCTGTGCTTCAATCTCCTCAAATGTAAAGTGGCAACAGTATATGTCATACAGGAATGTTATCAAGAATACTTGAGTTGGGCTGGGGTTGTGGCTCAGTGGTAGAGCAGTCACCTATCATGTGTGAGGCCAGGGTTCCATTCTCAGCACCATATAAAAATAAAATAAAATATAGATACTGTGTCCATCTATAGCTAAAAATATTTTTTAAAAAAGAATGCTTGAGTTAATTTTTTTAAATATGCTAAGTGTTTAGAAAAGTCCCTAGTACACAGTAAATATTATTGCATTGTATTTATTTAATATTTATTGCTATTCTTACTATTAGCGTTTCCCTCCTAAAATCACCATCCCCTCACACTCAGAAGTCAATGCTCTTCTCCCCTCATCCTGTGTTGAAACTCGCTCTTCAAAATCCATAGTCCATAGCATCCCTGAATAAAGATCCATTATAAGAATAAGTTGAACTCTTCTAGATCACATATGCACCTACCTTATGTCCAATTTTCCTTATTACTATATTAATCAGAGCATAATCAGTGTTTTAGTCAGCTCTTTCGCTGCTGTGACTGAAGAACCCAACAAGAACAATTGTAGGGGAGGAAACATTTATTTGAGGGCTCACAGTTTCAGAGGTCTCAGTCCATAAGTGGTTGGCTCCACTCCTGGGGCTCAAGGTGAGTCAGGACATCATGGCAGAAGAGTGAGGCAGAGAGAAGCAGCTTACATGATGATCAGAAAGCAAAGAGAGAGAGACTCCACTCTCCAGATACAAAATATATGCCCCATAGCTATGCCACTAATAAACTACTTCCTCTAATCACACCCCACCTGCCTCCAGTTACCACTCAGTTAAACCATCAGGGACTAGTCCCACTGATTAGGTTAAGGCTATAACACAATCAGTTTTCCTCCAAACCTTCTTGTATTGTCTCACACCTGAGATTTTAGGGGACACCTCACATCCAAACCATAATAATAAGAGAGACAGAGAGATTATTAACACATTGTGAGACCCCTATTTGACTTATCTGTATAAGCTGACTTAACGGCACAGACTCATATATCCTACATGCTTAATTTAAAAGAAAGGGAGAAGGGAGGAAGAAAGGAAAGAGAGGAGAGGAGGGAATATGTGCTAATACATTGCATGAAGAACTCCCCTTTTGCAGATTTCCACTGTCAGAAGGCTTCCATCCAGACTAGGCTAAAAAAATTAACTTTTGTTATGCAAGATTTCTCCAGATTTCAAAGCATATGTCAATTGCATTGCTAAGGATTTCTCATTTTTACAGAGCACCATCCCAATTTATACCTCCTTATAAAAAGGGAAATAAAGGTGGGGAGTAGGTCTCCACCCAGTGGGAGAACTGCCAAAGTGGTTTTTAATCTGTTGCTTTTTCCTTATGGGCAATCTTTATGCTTTGTCAGTCCAAGGTTACAGAGGGATTGCTCCCTTTCCCCCAACCCTGCTGTGAATCTCAGCATCCTACTCATTTCCTCATCTGGAATGCTCCAGGAGTTAGCAAAGCAAGATTTACTGGGGTCTTCAAAGCTCTGAGAAGACTGTCCCAGCCAGCAAGGGAAATGGTGTGGGAGAGAAGGTTCCAGATCCTTCTAACCCGCATGAATGACCCTGTGATGTTGCCACGCCCTTCTTCAGACACTAGCACAAAATCAGAAGGCAGAGATAAAAACACACCCAGGAGCTTCCAAACAGGTCTCAGGTCATGGCCAGAGAACTAACAGATGGTCCTATCAGATATATCCAAGAGAATGTTCAAGGAAGGCAAGAAGGAAATGTGCTGCCTATTTCAACGTTAGTACCTGACCTACAGCATTGTAATGAAAAGTAGTAGAAATTTTCAAGAAAATGTTTGCAATAAAAATTGATAGATGGAGAGTACTATGGTGATAATGAGCACAGAATATGGAGCCAGGTGGACCTGAGACCTGGACACCACCCAGCTCTGCCTCATTACTACATACCCTCTGGCATTTTACCCAAACCCTGTGAACTTCTGTGAGTTATAACAATTCAATAAAGTAATGTTTATGGTATGCCTAGCACATAGTAAACACTCAATAAATGCTAGAAGATCAATGTAAAACAATGATTCTGGAAAGACAGCTGTCTACAAGACTTACAATTTTATCCTTGCTAATGATGATTCATTGTTATTGTTTATTCTGCTCAATCATTAAGTAGAATATTTTGATGTACCGATCAAGCATTTAATCAAACAAATTAATCAAATATAAAAATTTCTACAGAAGAAAATATAGTCCATGCATTCAAAATAACATCTGACAAATGAGGATGGGGTAGGTCAATTGAACTCACTAATTTCCCATTGTTTTCTATTATAAATGGCAGGTGGTAAGCAAAATTATATGCCAGTCCGAAATGTTTAGTCTAAGGCCATTAAAATGCTGGTCATTAAAATCAAAGAAGTGAACACTAACTGAAGATTATAATTCACAGTTTCCATGTAGCAGCAACTGGAGCAATCTTTCTCTGCTATTGGCTACCTCATTTTCCTTCTATCCATCTCAAACCATGGAATTTTCCATAGTCCCCAATTTTAAACCCACTGCTTCTATCTTTGTGACCGCCCTCTTCCACTGCTTAATGAGGCTATACAATAATACTTTCACTCCCCATTAATATATGACCGTTTAATTTCAAGGATGGAGAATACATAAAATGAGGCATTTCCCTACTTTTTGAGGCTAAGAAGATAATATGCTGTGTTTACTTTAACAGGAGGACTACCATATTACATATAATATCCAAAAATCTATAAAGGCCCTTTGAAACCATAAAGCTAATCTTAATCAAACAAATCATCATAAAATGTATTTGTGATGTACAAATGAAAGAATATTCCCTATGTATGATTGGTGGCATTAACTAATTTCAACCAAGCTTTAGAAAAATAATTTTCTGCCTTAAAAAAACAAGAAGAATAAATCTTCCTCATTAGCACATATTCTTTGTTCACCAGCAAGGAATGCTACCAAAATGACAAGCTAAGACTCCTGGATTTTTTAGTCTTTACATTTTGGAGAATGTGTCAATAGATAGCTTATCTTAGAGGGTTATTCCATCAATTATCCTGAGTTCCAAAAAATTAAGAAAAGAATGATGAAGATTCAATTGCTTTCATATACTTGCCAAAATAGAAGGAAAGAACCATGCTAAATTCTCTCTTAAGGGAAGCATGATAATGCTGTCCATCAAATTATAAAACTAATTAAAGAAATTTTAAATGATCTAAAGAGATCCTCCAAGGTCATTCAGAAAAGTGACACTACTTAATTTGAAGTTACTCCACTGTGTTTTACTTCAAAAGTTACATCATAGGTTCTATATATGAAATATCCAGGAATCCCTTATATACCAAATAAAACAACTTCTGCTGCTACTATTATAATTGGCACTTCAGTCTTTCTACCTAGTTAACACAATTTCCCATGAAAGATATTGAACCTACTTGAAGTTGTCAAAAATCCTTTAGAACATACCGGTTTTGGTAGAAGCAACCTGCCAATAATATTGAACAAGCTAAATAAAGAAAAAGGGCTAAACAGGGCTGGCCCACATCCCAGCTCTGAACATACTGTGGATGTGGCAAGGCATCAGTTCAAAAGATCATCTCCTTGGTAGCAGAAAAGCTGAGTTGAAAGTGAATGTTCCAAGGAAGCTAATTTCATATTTGTGTTTAATCCCCATATTAAAGAAACATCAGACAAGTGTATTTAGAGAATTCCTAAGACCAAATCCAAATTCTGGGACTCAAACTATGTTTGCCTTTTGAGAGAATAGCCATTTGGAAGAATGAACAATAAATGCAGAAATATTTTTGCAAAATACATTATAAATATATTTCTCTTTTGTTAGATTGATTCCCAAGTATTTTTTTTTTTAGGTTATTGTGAATGGGGTAGTTTTCCTAATTTCTCTCTCAGAGGATGCATCACTTACAAATAAAAATGCATTAGATTTATGAGCATTAATTTTATATCCTGCTACTTTACTGAATTCATTTATGAGTTCCAGAAGTTTTCTGGTGGAATTCTTAGGGTCTTCTAAATAGAGAATCATTCCAATACTCCTCAAAGTATTTCATGAAATAGAGAAGGAGGGAACCCTTCCAAACTCATTCTATGAAGCTAATATCACTCTGAAACCAAAACCAGAGAAGGACACATTGAGGAAAGAAAATTTCAGGCCAATATCCCTAATGAACACAGATGCAAAAATTCTTAACAAAATTTTAGCAAATCACATACAAAAGCATATTAAAAAGATAGTGCACCATGATCAAGTGGGTTTCATCCCAGGGATGCAAGGTTGGTTCAACAACCGGAAATCAATAAATATAATTCACCACATCAATAGACTTAAAGTCAAGAACCACATGATTCTTTCAATAGATGCAGAGAAAGCATTTGATAAAATACAGCACCCCTTCATGCTCAAAACACTAGAAAAAATAGGGAGAGTAGGAACGTTCCTTAACATTGTAAAGGCTATCTATGCTAAGCCCACAGCAAACATCATTCTAAATGGAGAAAAATTGAAAGCATTCCCCCTGAGAACTGGAACAAGGCAGGGATACCCTCCTTCACCACAACTATTCAACATTGTCCTTGAATCTCTAGCCAGAGCAATTAGACAGACCAAAGAAATTAGAGGAATATGAATAGGAAAAGAAGAGCTCAAACTATCCCTATTTGCTGATGACATGATTCTCTATTTAGAAGACCCTAAGAATTCCACCAGAAAACTTCTGGAACTCATAAATAAAATCTTTGCTACACACACTTCAGATAGAGCACTAATCTCCAGAATCTACAAAGTACTCAAAAATCTTTACACTAAGAACACTAATAACCCAGTCAATAAATGGGCCAAGAAAATGAACAGACACTTTACAGAGGAAGATCTACAAGCAATCAACAGATTCATGAAAAAATGTTCAACATCCCTTGTTATAAGAGAAATGCAAATCAAAACCACATTAAGATTTCATCTTACCCCAATTAGAATGTCTCTTATTAAGAATACAGGCAACAACAGGTGTTGGCAAGGATGTGGGGAAAAGGGTACACTCATACATTGCTGGTGGGAGTGCAAGTTGGTGTAGCCACTCTGGAAAGTGTGGAGATTCCTTAGGAAACTTAGAATGGATCCACCATTTGACCCAGCTATCCCACTCCTTGGCCTATACCCGAAGGACCTAAAATCAGATTACTACATCAATGTTCATAGCTGCTCAATTCACAATAGCTAGATTGTGGAACCAACCTAGATGCCCTTCAATAGATGAATGGACAAAGAAACTGTGGTATATATACACAATGGAGTATTATTCAGCCATAAAGAAGAATAAAATTATAGCATTTGTAGGTAAATGTATGATGTTGGAGACTGTCAAGCTAAGTGAGATCAGCCAATCCCAAAAATCCAAAGGCTGAATGGTCTCTCTGATAAGTGAATGATGATGAATTATGTGGGGGGGAAGGGTGGCTAGAATGGAGGAAGGATAGATAGCATAGAGGGAAGGGAGGGGTGGGGTCGGGGTGGGGGGGTAAGAATAATAACAGAATGTGTGACAGACATCATTGCCCTGTGTACATATATGAATGCACAGATGGTGTGACTCTACTTTGTGTACAACCAGAGAAACAATAGCTGTACTCCATTTGTGTTCAATGAATCAATAAGTAAATAAAAAAATTAACAAATATATATATATATATATATATATATATATATATATTTCTCTATACTTTTTTCTCCCAGAAGAAGAAAATGAGAGTATTCTGTTTTCTGATGCACTGTACTAACCGTATGCAGTAGTCACTGGAGATGATTCTATTCGATATATCTTTAAGGGCTGCCTGGTTTGCTTTCCCTTCTGGAATTCAAATGTGCCAGGCTGCCACTTCTCATCAAAGTACAAAATCTTCCTGGAAAGGTAAAATAGTCTCTGCCACATGCCTTTACCTTGGATATTTGTATTTCCTATGTAATTTTAATGTATCTATAAATCAAAAGCATCTACTAGAAGCAAAAAGTGGACCTACGGTTGCTGATATTTTGTGGTGCTGGTTTGGAAGCTGTTATTGCCTGTCTGAGAAGTTTACAACTTCAGTTGACTCATATGACAAATGAATCTTACTAAACTGCCAATGACCACTGCCAAGCTAGATTTTTATGCAAAACCAATTATGATAATGACAACAAAGTGCTTTTATTGAAGGAGAGTGTCAAATTGAGATAAAGAAAATAGCACTAAGAAAAACTGTAGATCTTTCTGATACATACAATTAATTGAGTCAATTAAGTCCACCCAATATCCTGCTATCTAGTCTCTAGGTTAATCCACTGACCAGGTCTAGTCAATTTCAAATGCCTGAAAGCTGTTCCAATGCCCCTCCTCTGGGTGCAAGCCAAGATTTGGCCTCCTGGATAGAACTCAGTAGGAATCCATTACCGTAGCAGCACACAGTATATTCACATCTGAGCAGGAAAAGAGAGAACAGATTTGGGTAATGATTTTTTTCACAAATCTTTAGGAAGATGGTAAAAGTACATAGAACATTTGTTCAGAGGAGAGGAAAGGGAAACATTCACTCTAAAATCAAGGAAAGAAAAACACAGGGTGAAGCAAAGTTCCTTATGTCTTAACCTTTTTCACAAAGAGTTGAGACATTTTACAGATAAGAGTGGAGGAAGAAATTTTTGATGAAGTAATACGTTATGACCAGGAAGAAAGGTTATAACTCAACCCACATAGCCATTCTGGCAGAGTTCCATGTTTCTTCCCATGGAGAGGGAGGATAATGGAGTAATTCTCACTATCAGAGAATGGAAAACATACTAGTACTTCGGTGTAAGCAAATATTTTCCTACCACTAAGTTTTAAGAAAATTCTATATGAGACTTCTTGTGGGTAGTCTAATTGCTGTGACAGAGAAGGGGTGTCAGATGACATTTTCAAAGCAAATGTGGTCATAGGTTTTGTAAGTGTATCAATAATGGTTTCCCAGAGAAATAGATCCAGAAGGAGATCTATTTTGAGGAATTGGCTTAGGCCATTTTGGAGATTAGCCAGTCCAAAATCTATAATGCAAGACTACAGGCTCAAGACTTAGGTAAGAGCTGATGTCACAGTTGTGAGTCGAAATTTGTAGAGCAGGCTAAGGGACTGGAAACTCAGAATTTCTATGTTACAGTTGTGGGTAGATTTCTCTCTTCTCCAGGAAACCTGTTTTTTCTTGTAAGGCCTTCTACCCATTGGAGGAGGGCCACCACAATCATCCACAATCATCTCCTTTACTTAGAGTCAACTGATCATAAATACAAATCACATTTACAAAATACAGCATAGCAACATCTAGACCAATCTTTGACCAAACAACTGGCCAAATAGCTAAGCCAAATGGACACATAAAATTAACTGTGACAAAAAGCCTGTTTTCTTAATGGCATCTTATAAAATTTGAGGGCACATCAGCAAAACACAATTCCATGAAAAACCAAGGCAATTTCAGCCATTACTATAAAAGTTCATGTAAGTAAATTATAATACATCCATGCAATGAAGCACTATCCAACCCATAAATGATGTAATTCCAAATAATGTTTACTAATGTAAGAAAACATTTCTGATTTAATAATAAGAAATAAACATATGGGGCTGGAGTGGGCTCAGTGGTAGAATACTTGCCTAGCACATATGAGGCACCGAGTTCCATCCTCGGCATCACATAGAAAAATAAGCAAATAATATAAAGTTATAAAAACAACACATATGTAGCATCATCCCTACATAATAAAATAAACCACTAATGTATAGCATTAAGAATGGGAGGAAATGTTCTAAAATTTTAATAGCCAGTATCTCTGTATGATAAAACTGTGATTTTTATTTTCTTATGTTTTCTATAATTTGCTTTTTATAATCAGAAAAATATTTTTTAAATAACAGGCTTAAGATTATGAAATTTAAGACATCAATCCCAACTCTTGCCAAATCAACACAACTCAGACATTGAGAGAGGCCATGAAGCATCTGCAGGCAGAGCCAAGGTGTTTTCAAGAAGTGGATTTAGATCTGTACCAGTCATGAAAAAAGACTAAAGCTTTAATGTTCTTCACCATATGTCATCTTCAAAATTATTCAGTTTAAGTTGTTTTCAAAGCAGGGTTACCTACCATAAGAAAAGACCTTGCTTCAAAGAAATGTCTGGTTTTGAGAAGACTTTCAGAATCACCTGGATAATTTAGCTGCTAAGATTCAGCAAGGCCACTCAGCCAGAGTGTGGTAGATCCAGGCCAAGGATAAATGAGTCCTTTTTTCTTTATTCTTCCAAGGGGATGACCTTCTCCCTTTTCACAAATCTGCTATCCTCCCCCTCCCCCATGTGACACATCATGGGATAAAGTCCTCATTTGGTCTGGGTTCCTCTTTCTGAAAGGACAGACCTCTCAGAAGGCTGTACATGTGGAGGTAGGCAGATCCTTCTGGAGCTGAGATCTTTGGCTGGTTTCTTTCTTTTTTATTATTGTTGAAAATAAATTTGTATTTATTTTCACACAAGTTTGTGGATAGAAACTGATATCAGGTGCACATGTACAGCTCACATAATTGAAACCATATCTTTGGACTAGGTGATACAGTCACATGCAATTGTAGCCTGTCATGCTTACTGTTTGGCACTTTGCTTTTTTTCACTTAATATTACTGCCAATTATTCCACATCAGTTCATAGACATAGATTAGTCCCTTTGGGTTAGGTTACTTATCCTTGTTAAAGTACAAATACATGCCTCCAAGAGGCTACCCATTAATTTATCAACATCTTTTATACTTTGGAGAATGAAAGAAGGAATTAGAATACTCTCCACAAATGTCCAAGACTTCAGGATTCCAGTTAGGTGCATCTCTAGCAAATCCATTCAAGCCAGCTCCATGCTGATGATAGAGTTTCAACTCATTTTCCTGTGATCAAGACTGAGAGAAGGATCAATATTTCATTCCTCCCCCAAAAGCTCCACAAACTCTGAAAACACATCACCCAGATACACAATTCCATCCTTGCCAGAAGCAAGTTTCATCTAGATTTGTCACCTGGAAGCACTCCACCTGGTCTATTTGAATATGTAAGCTAGAGTTTTCTTTTTCAAGGAATGAGATGCATGCCCCTTTCTTTCATATAATACTTTCCCATACTGATTGTCAGGAATCAAGTGAACAGAGGAAGAACACCCTTGAGGAGTGCCGCTCATTTGTCCTCAGTAAGTGACATTTAGGCTACCCTGGGTTACAGTTTTGCAGGCTCATTGGCTTCCCATCACATTTCAAAATGTTTTGGATAGAAACAATTTCTACCACACACCTTTCAGACTTCACTGTTTTGATTCTGTGGAGAAGACCTGATTTTGCCACGAATTGAAACCATCTTCACAAAATTTCAAGTGAACTGCGTTTCTTAACAAGAGATTGTGTTAGATTGCCTATCTAAAAGGAGCACAACTTCTTCAAGGCTCCAAGTCAATCTTGCTAAAGACTGAGTTGCTGGAATCCAAAGGAGAACCAAAAGTGGATCTCCATGTACCCAGTGGTACAAGATCATGACACCTATAAGGATGGCTGGGGGCAAAGAAGGACATCTGAATCCTGCCTTTTATCCAATGAGGGAGTACAGAATTTACATAGGAACTGGTTAAGAAATAGGCACTAAAATTGTCTAAGAGCTTTAAACTCAGTCAAAAATCACATTGTCTGTGCTGGGGTTGTGGCTCAGTGGTAGAGTGCTCACCCAGCACATGTGCGACCCTAGGTTCAATCCTCAGCACCACATAAAAATAAATAAAATAAAGGTATTGTGCCCATCTACAACTAAAAACAATTTTAAAAATTACACTGTCTGAACAGCAGATATGGCTAATGTGAAACTTTTTATCAAGGCAAATGAGGGAAGGGTTTTGTCATTATCTTTAACAGAGTTACTTTGGGGGTAGTCCTTGGACCTTCTCCCTAGTAGTGTCATCATTGGAGGTATTTCAATTTGGGAAATATAGTAAGAAAAGTCAGGTAGAAAGAATTCAAGCAAAAGTTACAGTGAGATTACATCTTTTCAAAATAGTTCTATGAGTCCAAGCCAAATGGAGGTGCTCAACTAGAAAATGTTAACTTCTGATGAGGCAGATCGCCTCCTCAATGGGTGAACAGAAGGAGACCTGAGTCACAGTCTGTGACTTAATAAAAAATACAAATACATAGGTCCTCTTCTAATTTCCTGACTTTCAGATTCTAAAACCCTTGGAATCTCTGCAACAATAAGAGATTTTTTTAAATTTGTTATAATTAGTTATACATGACAACAGAATGCATTTTGATTAATTGTAGACAAATGGAGGACTTTTCATTTCTCTGGTAGTACACAATGCAGAGTCACCATTTGTGCAATCATACATGTACATGATAAGAGATTTTTTTTTTCATTTGCAAGCTAATTAGATGTCTGGTTGTAGGAGGCTCCTAGATAGGCTCAGGATGGACACTGGTTACCAGGAGAACCAACCTTGTGATTAGATTTGCAGTTTCAGTCCCACCTGAGGGTAGAGGAGAGGAGCTGTAGGTTGAGTTCATCAGTAATGGTTGATGATTTCATGCCTATGCAGTGAAACCTCTATCAAAACTCAAAAAGACAAGAGTTTGGAGAGCTTCTGAGTGGCTAAACCCATGGAATGAGCCTGGAGAGGACATGGAAACCCTGTGCCCCTTCCCCAATTCCTTACCCTATGTATCTCTTCCATAAGGTTGTTCCCGGGTTGTATCCTTTTGTTAAAAATTAAAAATAATATGTAAAATATTTTCTTGAGTTCTGTGGACAACTCTAACAAGTATTCAAATACTTGGAGGAGTTTATGGGAACCTCCTACTGAAGTGTAATTTAACAACTTGAATTTTTGATGGGTGTCTGAAGTAGGGGGCAGTCTTGTGGTGCTGCTTCCTAACCTGCAGGGTGTGTGCTAACTACACTGTGTCAGAACTGAATTGAATTGTAGGACACCCAGCTGTTACTGAAAAATTCTGTGATGTGAGAAGAAATAATCAGTCTGGTGTCAGAAGTATAGTATCAAGAGAGATGCAACTATAGAAAGGAAAAAAAAAACATACACACAGTTTCTTCCTATTTTAACAGAGTCCAAACAAAGTGATTTGGAGCAAATTATGCACACACACCACATCCTAACTTCCTCATTCTAAACAAGTTTGGTTTTCCTAACCAATTTGGTTTTTGTAAAGACTAATCTGAATTCTAAATAACCTTAGAGTTGCTTAGAGATAAGCAGTGTATAAATAAAAGGCATAGAACACCTGACATTTTAAAGTATATTTTGTAACCTTATGTATTTTCCCATATCAGTTCTGGAACGACTATGAAGTTGCACACATTGTGAGTTTGTTGTGTATTATGAGTGCTACCTCCTCCAACCTGTAACCTCTACCAACCCTTTCTTCTTGTCCTTTAACTATCCATTTTCTTATCTTTTCTAAAATTGTTCTGTGTAACCTCCTTCCAGAGACATACTCCATCAAGGTTTCCCTTGTAGTCAAGCTTAAACACCCTCAGTAATCTTTTAATAATTTAAATACATAATTTAAATAGATTATAATTTTGCCCCAGAATAAAATAAGCTTTAAATCTCTTTATTACCAAATAAGAACCCCCCCTCCAAAAAAAATCCAAATTATTTTTTTGAGGCTTACTATTTATTTCTGTTCCACAAAACAGCACTTTGGCTTCGGTCCCCTGGACATTCCCTGCAGAGTCACATTTGGTGGGCAGCCCCTACATGACAGATAGTGAAAGGGCATGTTCTTTCCTGCCAAGCATGGGATTATCCTGCCTAACTGATTGCAGTGCATGGACTTCGTAAGAACTGGCCAGTGCTATACATGGTAAAGAATGTCCCTCTGACTAACACTTGAGTTAGGTTTGGACCAAGGCCAAGAGTCTCTCTGGCAGACTAAAGCCACTTCAACAACACTTTTAGTGATAAGATTCATGATAAGAAAACATAAACAAGACATCTTGGGCCACACGGTCACAGGCTCCCACTTCCTAGCTCACCTTTCCACCTCTTTTCAAGGATGAGGAACCACTCCCTGGCAACTACTCACAACCTCTCTTCTCCCTCAATACTGATAGCTTCTACAAAGAAAGTTTGCTTCTAGGGCTTCGGAAATTTGGGATCAATTTTTGAAAGTTTTTTTTCTTTTTTGAGACTTGAATACCAGCAAAACTTCAACTGATTTATTGCAATTCCTCCCCCAACACAAAATACTTTAATAAGGAAAATTTTATTTTTAAACCCATACTTTATTATCAGGAAGAGAAATAAAATACTTAAGATTAAAAGAGAAAAACATGTAAACCAGTAAAAATGTTATTGGTGAACTGGACATGGTAGCACAAGCCTGTAATTCCCAGCTACTCTGGAGGCTGAGGCAGGAGGAGTGCAAGTTCAAAGCCAGTCTAGGCAACTTAGTGAGACCCTGTCTCAAAATTTTAAAAACAGTGGAGATATAGGTCAGTGGTAGAAAGCTTGCTTCAACCCCCAGTATATTGCCCCCATATATTCATACACACACGCACACACACACAGACCAACCCTATTGGAAAGTCCTGGCTGTGTCCCTCTGCAGCCAGACAGGGAACAACTGGACCCTCACTTGGCATCAGTGTCCCCAGCCCTGATCTGAGAACCATGGCTAGAATAGCCCCTTCAACCTAAGGGTCAGTGTTTGTGAGAGGACATATCTTGACACACTATAGATGATCATATCAATCATATGAAACCAACAATCATATAAAAAGTGTAAGCATAAACAATGTATAGTTTCATATACATTAACAGTATACTTTTGCTGTCTTCTAGACAGTTCAGTTTGCAGAACATTACTATTCAGTTGAAAATAATGTTCTGTAACATCACTTTCAATTATGTGTAAAGTAATAAATAAGATGCTCAAAAATACTTCATTAATGAAAGAAAAGCCTGCATAATGCAAATAACAATGCTTGATTTAAAACAGTTCCAGTAAAAGGAATGAAAATTAAGTTTTCTATTTATTATTTTTGTTTTGCTCTTTAATGTGTTCAAGGTTTGTGATTTGCCAAAGCCAAGGAAAGGCAAAGGCATCCATTTTTTAGCCTGGTTTGAAATTCCACATTGGCCAGAAATAAGCAAGGAACCCTCACTCATGTGAATAATAGACTCTAAGAATTAGAGCCAGACATTATGTTAGAAGACATCTTAACAACCCTGCTATCTGAGGGAAAGAGAAATCCAGATCCACAAAGCATCCTTACTAAGGATCTACTAAGCAACCTTAGAATGAATCCTGCAAGGGGCAAACTGGTTCTGGTTCCAGATGCTGCTCCTTGGGATGCTCACTAGACATATATGATCAAGAGCAAATTATAAGTCTCAACCTCCTCATCAATAAGATAGGGCTAATAGCCAGCCGTGCATACCTCCTATGAGTCATGAGTCAAGTTAATAGACATAAAACACAGTGTGGTATAGAGGAGGAACTGAATAAATATTAGATACCACTATTATTGTAAGAGGGAGGTTGAAGGAAGAGCCAGGATAAGAGAGCTAAGTAATGGGTTCTATTTTGATTATCTTCCTCCAACAGTTGATCATTGGTGGAGTGATGGGAACATTAATCTTTAGTATCAAAATCCTGATGTAAACTGGAGCTTCACTATATATTAGAGAAACAGTAGGCCCAGATAGTTTGAAGCATGAATGCTTGAACTAGACAGACTGGGTTCAAATCCAATCCCTCCCATTTTCTAGCTATGAAACCTTACGTGAGTTACTTAACACATTTCTGCCTCATTTTTCACATATACAAAAAGAGGATTGTAACAGCACCTATTTCACTGGGTTGTTGTGAAAATTAATCCAGTTAATATTTCTAAAGTATAAAGTACAGTGTCTATACCAGTGGTATAAAGTATTAGCCATTATTATTATTATTATTATTATTATTATTATTATTATTATAGGACCATCTTGTAAACCATCCAAGATATTTTTGTGGAAGCACCTGAATAAATTTGTGCTAATTTTACTTTCAGAATCAGGCACACTACTGAAGAGGTTACACTGAATCACCAACATATAGATCCACTGCTCAAATTCTATTCTCATGAATAATTAAAAGTAGAAATTTTTGTACATTGGATTTTTTTTTAAAGCCTTATTCTGAAAAGAACAAGATGACTAGAATAAAACAGTGTATGGAAATAGAAACTGATTCACCCCTGTCCTTGGAGTTTGTGCTTACCAATTTCTGGCCCTGAGGCAACCCTGATATACTGTTGGGAGGACTTTCTATGTGGTAGAATTTTTATCACCTTTTTTGTTCTGTTATTGTGAAATCACAGCATTTGTGGAGCTTGGAGGGAGTCATAAACTAGTGTAATCATTTTTTATATGAGAAAACAGATCTAGAAAGGTAAAGTGACTGACCATGCAGCTAGTGAATAATGAAGACCATGGAGGATAATATTTTCAGAACATTAACCTTCCATCTCCAGTCATCAGAGAGCATTCTGGCTTCATAGTATAAATCTGATTAACTAGATCCATATTTTATAAATAAGTAGCTTAAATAGTAGGAGTATTTTACCCAGTTGAACTTCAAATTACTTTAGATCAAAGTAATATATCTTTTTGGATATCAGACTCTTGCTTAAAAATTTATGTACTCTAAAATTCCTGTTACAGAGAACATAAACAGTACATTGAGTTTGATCAGTCAGTGAAAAATTAATCTCCGGGGGTAAATGTTTCATCTTCCAGGGCATCAGATATCTAAATAACAAGCAATTTACTAAATTCCATCCTGGTCCTGAAATCATCTGTTTATGTCATACGGATGGATGGATAGCTTACTCACAGAGGCTGGTCATTTCCTGCAGGATCGCCCTCATAAGGTGGAGGCACTTCTGACAGTAATCGTCACAACCATGTGCATTTACATGATTCAGATGTGCAAACCGTAGCTTTCTTCTGTTTGTTTTTAACCTATAATTCAGAGTTAATTATATCTCTTTGCTCACAGTACACCATCATATAGCACATCATGTTTTATTAATTTATTAACTTCTCATCCTAATCCCTGCTGCCTTCCCTGCTAGAGCCATCTACTCTAATGTTTGTAAAACAGAAGTATATTTAGGCATTGGGATAGGATCTCTTGAAGTTTACAAGATCCCCCAGATAGCTGGAAAGCTTTATTTCTGGGTGTGTATGGGAAGGTGTTTCCAGAAGAGACTGATAATTGAGTCAGTGGACTAAGTAGGAAAGATCTACCCTCACTCACTGTGGACAGGCACCATCCAGTTGGCTGAGGTTAGAACAAAAAGGCAGAGGAGAGGTGAATTTGCCTCTCTTCTGAAATAGGATACCCTTCTCCTCCTGGCCTTGGACATCAGAACTCAAGTTTCTTCAGTCTTTGAATCAAAAGATTTGCAGCCCCACTTTCTCAGGTCTTCAGTTTCAGGTGAAGAGTGGCACCATTGGCTTCCCTAATACTGAGGCCTTCAGACTTGGATTGCTACTGACTTCCCTGGTCTTCAGGTTGCAGCCAGCCTACAGTGGGACTTCTCAGCCTCCAAAATAGTATAAGACAATTCTCCTGTTAAGTTCCATCTCTTACATCAATTTCTATGTCTGTATTTCTAATCTATTGGTTCTGTCTCTCTGGAAAACACTAATACAGGTATGTTTATACTTCGAGAAACATGTAATATCATTTGTGTTGCCATGTTTAACTAATGTGTAATTATACTATAGAAATTTTTTTATTTCCTTTTCACTCAATATAATGTTTTTGGCAGCTGGAGGTCCATTGCCAGGGTACCTGCAGGTTTGGTTGCATGTGGCTGCCTCCATCTTGGGTCACTGACCAGGGCCTGGGGTCCAGGGTGCCTGGAAATTTGCCACCACCACCATCTCAGGGTGCAGCCACCTCTGTCTGGGCACAACAGCCAGGGCCTTAAGGTCCAGTGTCAGGGTACCTGAGGGTTTGGTTGCACCTGAGGTCTTCCTGCTGGGAGTGCTACTAGATGCCATCTTACGGCTTCTTCACAGGGTCGCTCCTTTACGTGAGCAAATCCCTGGTGGTCTCTCTGCAAGTTGGACCTGTATTGAGATCTTGGAACTGCAATATGGCCAAATCTGGGGTATATGAAACCCAGATCCATCAGATAGTGACTGGGTCTTATAGGCCAGTCTGGTCCTGGCAATACTGTGAAAAGTCAGAGAATGCGGGTATTTTGAACCGGGGGGAACCAGGCTCTCTCCAGCTCTGTGAGTCCTGACGTGTGCAGGGACAGATGGAGCTGGCTACACCAGGTTCAAAGGTTAGTAGAGGGTGGAAGGGCATTTTGCTATCAGCTTGCCCAGCCAGTCACCCAAGCAGCCAGTCTGGCTACCCACTGAACTGGAGGTACTGTCAAACTCCAGACAACTCCCACTATCAGCAGAGAAGGGAAGCTGAGGAACTTCTGAATGCCAATGGAAACCATTGTTCAATTTTCCATAGATATTTTTTTTCCTCTCTCACATCTCTACCATATTTGACATCAACTATTTTTTATCATCAGTTTATTGAGGACTGGGATATATGAATAGTATTTTACAGTTTTATTGTGTTTTCTTATATTGTTACTTTTTTCTTTTTCTTTTGAATTTTTTTTTTACTTTGTATATTTTCCTCTCACTTATCTGTTTCCCTGGATTCTTTCTATTTTTCCTCCTGCTAACAGCCAATCTCTATTAATTCCTCTTTCACTCTTCCTATAAATTTTTACTTCTATCTTCTCTCCTCCCACCTCATACACATCACATCATACACCACTTCTATTCTCTTTGTCCACCATTTGAAATTGTAAACCTTTTTTAGCAAACTTACTGGGTTTTTTTAATTTAATTTTTGATTCATTGAAACCAAATGGAGTACAGCAATTGTTTTTCTGGTTGCACACAAAGTAGAGTCACACCATCTGTGCATTCATACATGTACACAGGGCAATGATGTCTGTCACACATACTGTTATTATTCTTACCCCCCAACCTCAACCCCACCCCTCCCTTCCCTCTATGCTCTCTATCCTTTCTCCATTCTTGCCATCATTCCACCCCACATTATGCATCATCATTCACTTATCAGAGAGACCATTCGGCCTTTGGATTTTTGGGATTGGCTGATCTCACTTAGCATAATAGTCTCCAACATCATCCATTTACCTACAAATGCCATAATTTATTCTTCTTTATGGCTGAGTAATATTCCATTGTGTATATATACCACAGTTTCTTTAGCCATTCATCTATTGAAGGGCATCTAGGTTGGTTCCACAATCTAGCTATTGTGAATTGAGCAGCTATGAACACTGATGTGGCTGCATCACTGTAGTATGCTGATTTTAAGTCCTTTGGGTATAGGCCAAGGAGTGGGATAGCTGGGTCAAATGGTGGATCCATTCCAAGTTTTCTAAGGAACCTCCACACTGCTTTCCAGAGTGGCTGCACCAACTTGCACTCCCACCAGCATCGTATGAGTGTACCCTTTTCCCCACATCCTCTCCAACACCTGTTGTTGCCTGTGTTCTTAATAAAAGACATTCTAGTTGGGGTAAGATGAAATATTAAGGTGGTTTTGATTTGCATTTCTCTTATAACAAGGGATGTTGAACATTTTTTCATAAATCTGTTGACTGCTTGTAGATCTTCCTCTGTAAAGTGTCTGTTCATTTCCTTGGCCCATTTATTGATTGGGTTATTAGTATTCTTGGCATAAAGATTTTTGAGCACTTTGTAGATTCTGGAGATTAGTGCTCTATCTGAAGTGTGTGTGGCAAAGATTTTCTCCCACTCTGAAGGCTCTCTCTTCACATTGCTGATTGTTTCCTTTGCTGAAATAGAGCAAGCAATCATGAAATTCATTTGAGGAATAAGAGACCCAGAATAGCTAAAGCAATCCTTAGCAAGAAGAGCGAAGCAGGGTGTGTCACAATACCAGACCTTCAACTATACTACAGAGCAGTAGTAACAAAAACAGCATGGTATTGGCACCAAAATAGACAGGTAGATCAATGGTACAGAATAGAGGGCACAGAGACAAACCCACATAATTACAGGTATCTCATACTTGACAAAGGAGCTAAAAACATACAATAGAGAAAAGACAGCCTCTTCAACAAATGGTGCTGGGAAAATTGGAAATCCATATGCAGCAAAATGAAATTAAACCCATATCTCTCACCCTGTACAAAACTCAATTCAAAATGGATCAAGGACCTAGAAATTAGACCAGAGACCCTGCACCTAATAGAAGAGAAAATAGGTCCAAATCTTCATCACGTTGGCCTAGAACCAGATTTCCTTAACATGACTCCCAAAGCACAAGAAATAAAAGCAGGAATCAATGATTGGGATAGAGTCAAACTAAAAAGCTTTTTCTCAGCAAACTTACTGTTTATATTATGGACAATAATTGAAAACATTTCTATTCATTGCAACAAAACCGTAGATGTCTTAATAGGTTTTGATGAGCTATAAGGTTTAAGGCTGTATATTGTCTACATTTAGACACTGTTAATAATGGTCTCCACCTTAAGGCAAGGTACTAGAAACCTTCAGGAACACTATAAGTTACAGTAAAGTTAACTTTACTACCTCAGATCCACACTTCTATATGGGAAAATACACAACAACATGAAAAAAGCAATGGAACAAAATGCCCCAAACAAACCAAGATGCTCCAATAATAGAATCCATTGACAACACAGTAGAAGAAATGTCAGAGAAGGAGTTCAGAATGTTCATAGTTAAACTGATCAGTGGCATAAAGGACAATGTAAGGGGTGAAATCAGAGGTAAATTTCAAGAGGTGAAAGATCACTTCAATAAAGAGATAGAGATTCTAAAATGAAATTAAGCAGAAATCCCCAGAATGAAGGAATCAATAAACCAAATTAAAAATTCAATGCAAAGCATCACCAACAGATTAGACCACTTGGTTAACAACCTCAGGCAATGAAGACAAAATATATAATCTTGAAAATAAAGTTAACCATGGAGAGAAGATGGTAAGAAACCATGAAGAGAACTTCCGAGAATTATGAAATAACATGAAAAGACAAAATTTAAGATTTATGAGAATAGGTGAAGGCATGGAGATACAAACCAAAGGAATGTACAATCTTTTCAATGAAATAATATCAGAAAATTTCCTACATCTTAAGAATGAAATGGAAAATCAAATACAAAAGGCTTACAGGGACCCAAATGCACAAAATTACAGCAGACCCACACCAAAGCATATTATAATGAGAATGACTAACATAGAATAAAGATAGAATCTTAAAGGCCATGAGAGAAAAAATCAAATTATATATAGGGGGAAACCAATTCAGATCTCAGCTGATTTCTAACCCAGACCCTCAAAGCTGGGAGGTCCTGGAATGATATATTTCAAGCTCTGAAAGAAAATGGATTTTTGCATCTATGTTCATCAGTCATATTGGTCTAAAGTTTTCTTTCTTTGATGCATATTTGTCTGGTTTTGGTATCAGAGTGATACTAGCTTCATAGAATGAGTTTGGAAGGGTTCCCTCCTCTTATATTTCATGAAATACTTTCAGGAGGATTGGTATAACTTCTTCTTTAAAGGTCTTATAGAACTCAGCTGAGAATCCATCTGGTCCTGGGCTTTTCTTGGTTCGTAAGCTTTTGATGGCTTCTTCTATTTCAGTGCTTGAAATTGATCTGTTTAAGTTGTGTATGTCTTCCTGATTCAGTTTGGGAAGATCATGTTTCTAAGAATTTGTCAATGTCTTCGATATTTTCTATTTTGTTGGAGTATAGATTTTCAAAGTAGCTTCTAATTATGTTATGTATTTCAGTGGTGTCTGTTGTGATTTTTCCTTTTTCATCATGAATTCTAGTAATTTGAGTTTCAACCTAGATGCCCTTCAACAGATGAATGGATAAAGAAGCTGTGGTATATATACAAAATGGAATACTACTCAGCCATAAAGAAGAATAATATTATGGTGTTTACAGATGGAATGGATGGAATAGGAGAGTATCATGCTAAGTGAAATAAGTCAATCACCCCAAAAAAAGGCCGAATGTTTTTCCTGATAAGTGGATGATGATATAGAATCAGGTTAGGGGGGTAGGGATTGAGAGAAGAATAGAGGGACTTTAGATTATGAAGATGGAAATGAGAGGGGGAGGGGGTATGAAAAATAGTGGAATGAGACAGACATCGTTATCCTATGTACATGTATGATTACATGAATGGTATGAATGTACATCATACACAACCATAGAAATGAAAATTTGTACCCCATTTGTGTACAATGAATCAAAATGAAGTCTGTAAAAATTTTTAAAATAAATTTAAAAAAGAAAGAAAATGGATGACCATTTGACCAGCTATCTCACTCCTCAGTTTAGACTTAAAATCAGCATGCTACAGTGACACAGCCACATCAGGGTTTATAGCTGCTCAATTCACAATATCTGAACTGTGGAACCAACCTAGATACCCTTCAACAGATGAATGGATAAAGAAAATGTAGTATATGTACACAATGGAATATTACTCTGTCTGAAAGAATAATGAAATTATGGGATTCCTAGGTAAATGGATGGAGCTGGAGAATATCATGCTAAGAAACATAAGCCAGTTCCCCCAAAACCAAAGGCCAAATGTTTTCTCTCATATGCGGATGCTGATCCATAATGGGGGCAGGCGGCAGTGGCTAGGGCAGATTGGAGGAACTTTGAATTGGGCAGAGAGGGGTGAGGGAAGCAGGTATGGGGGTGGGAAGAATGGTGGAATGAGATGGACATTATTACCCTATGTACATGTATGATTGCACAAATGGTGTGACTCTACATCGTGTACAGCCAGAAAAATGAGTTCTATTTATATGCACAATAAGTTGAAATGCATTCTGCTATCATGTATAACTAATTAGAACAAATTTTTTTAAAAAAGAAATAAAATGGATGCCAACCAAAAATTTTATATCCAGCAAAATTAAGCTTCAGATTTGAAGATGAAATAAAAACCTTCCATGATAAACAAAAAATTCTTAAAAGAATTCACAACTAGAAAGCCAGCACTACAGAACATTATCAACAAACTATTCCATGAGCTGAAATGAAAAAAAAAAGGGGAAACCAGCAAAGGTAGAAACCACACTAAAGGAAAAACTAAGTCAAATTTAAAACAGAAATAAACCAAAATGACTGGGAATATAAATCACATAATAACATTGAATATTAATGGCTTAAACTCATCAACCAAAAGTCATAGTCTAGGGGCTGGGGATATAGCTCAGTTGGTAGAGTGCTTACCTTGTAAGCACAAGGCCCTAGGTTCAATCCCTGGCAATGCAAAAAAAAAAAAAGTCATAGTCTAGCAAATTGGAATTTAAAAACACAGCTAACAATACACGGTCTCCAAGAGACTCACCTCATAGGCAAAGATATCCACAGACTGAAGGTGAAAGAATGGAGAAAAAAACATATCACTCATTTGAATCATATAAACAAGCAGGGGTTTCCATCCTCATATCAGATAATGTGGACTTCAAGTCAAAGTTAACCAGAAGAGACATACTGCTTAAGGGAATTATACATTAGCAATACAGAACAATCACAAATATTTATGTCGAAAATAATGGAGCATCTACATTCATCAAACAAACCCTTCTCAATTTCAAGAATCAAATAGACCACAGGCACAATAATACTGGGTGATTTAATTCTTTATTTTTATTTTTTTTAGTTAATTTTTTAAACTAATTGAATTTTGATTCATTGAACACAAATAGAGTATAGCTATTGTTTCTCTGGTTATACACAAAGTAGAGGCACACCATCTGTGCATTCATATATGTACACAGGGCAATGATGTCTGTCACACATTCTGTTAATATTCTTACCCCCCCAC
>JAJEJO010051481.1:139894-171178 GCA_020662805.1 Glaucomys volans
CGGGGGGGGTAAAATTAATAACAGAATGTGTGACAGATACCATTGCCCTGTGTACATGCATGAATGCACAGATGGTGTGACTCTACTTTGTGTACAACCAGTGAAACAATAGCTGTACTCCATTTGTGTTCAATGAATCAATAAGTACATAAAAAAAAAAAAGACTACCAATCAAGTAAAGCCCAGGACCAGGTGGATTCTCAGCTGAGTTTTACAAGACCTTCAAAGAAGAACTAATATCAATACTTTTCAAAGTATTCCATGATATAGAAAAGGAGGCAATCCTTCCACACTCATTCTAAGAAGCTAGTGTCACCCTGACACCAAAACTAGAGAAAGATGCATCAAGGAAAGAACACTTCAGACCAATATCCCTGATTAACATAGATGTAAAAATTCTTAACAAAATTTTATCTCACTCCAATCAGAATGCAAATATCAAGAAAACAAGCAACAGTAATGTTGGTGAGGATGTGAGAGAAAAAGAGAAATTCATACAATGCTGGTGGGACTGCAAATTCGTGCAGCCATTATGGAAAGCAGAATGGAGACTCCTCAGAAAACGTGGAATGGAGTCACTATTTGACTCAGTTTCCCACTCCTCAGTTTATACCCAAAGGACTTAAAATCAGCGTACTACAGTGACCCAGTCACATCAATGTTTATAGCAGCTCAATTCACAATAGCAAAACTATGAACCAACCTAAGTGCCCCTCAACAGTTGAATGGATAAAGAAAATGTGATATATATACACAACAGAATACTACTCAGCCTTAAAGAAGATTGAAATGATGGCATTTGCCACTAAATGGATGGAGCTGGAGAATATCATGCCAACCAAAGACAAAATTTTCTCTGATATACAGATATAAAGTGGGTGGTTACTGAAGAACAGAACTACTTTGGATTAGGCAGAGGGGAGTCAAGCAAAGGAAGTGGGTGTAGGGGTAAGAAGGATAGTAGAATGAATCAGACATTATTACCCTATGTGTATATATGAGTACATGAGCAGTGTGCAAATGAATTCTACTGTCATTCATATATAACTAATTAGAACAAATTATATATATGTATATATATATGTATATATATGTGTATATTTATATATATACAATGGAATATATATATGTATATTTATATATATGTATGTATATATATGTAAACATAATGGTTTTAAGATCTCTCCAATTACCCTATGTTCTTCTAGGTAATTAAACCTGAGTGGTACCTAGATTCTACTGTAGTACTACAAGTGTGTAATCCACAATTGATTAATCCATTCTCCTAGGGTTGGACACCTCAATTGCCTTCAACTTTCTACCTTTCCAAATAAAGCATAAAGGAACATACTCCTATATGCTCCCTTAGAGTTTGGGGTGAGAGTGGCTCTAGGATATATATTCCAGGAGAGGAATACTGTTCATGTATTGGATATGACCTGATTTCTCTAAGAACAACCAGATAATATCCTCAGAATACCTGTACCAGGTTAGACTTCAGCTAACACTGCAAAAGTTTTCCCAACTCCCTTACGAACTGTAGATATGAACTGGTTTTCTGATTCTGAGTAATGGGTAGTGGGCCTGTTCTAGACCTCCAGTTCTTTCAAATGTTTAAAACTCCTCCCTGAGGTTCTTAGGAATTTCTACGTTCTATGCACACCTGTGCAGGTCCTGGGCAACTAGAAAGGTTACGTCAGGACATAGATTATTCCCTCACAAGCAAGCTCCACTCTTTCTACATCACATAGCACCATGCTGATCTCAAAACTCCTCTTACAGATCTTCATTCTCCTCTCAGGAGAGAGGGGAACCTGGGTTCTCCTAAAACCTTCCCAAATGTTTCTACCCCGCTGCCCGTGGGAATTTTCATCACAATTCATGGAACCATTACACTAAGCATGCGTTCTTGCCTTCTCCCTCCCCATTCCTTCCTGCCTGCCTGCCTTCTGTCTTCCTTCCTTTTTCTCCTTCCACTTTGCCACCTAGAATCTATAGCACTTTCAGAATCTCCCTTACAACTAACAAAACTTGTCTTTTTTCTTAAGCTCTGCTGTCACCCCCGAAAGCATTCTCCCTCTTCTTCCTTGGAACAATAATGAAGGGGAAGCAATAAAGGTGAGGTGGGGGGAACTAGATTACAACAAGGGGAAAACAAATTTTGGAAACCACCATTTGCATGTACTTACCATTCCATGTGAATAACACTTTCACCACTCCAAAGCACTTTTACATATCATTTGACCCTCTCAAAAACCCAAAGAACTTGTCACCATTTGTAGATTAAAAATAAAAATGAAGACTGAGAAAAATGCAAGAGTTTTGTGGAGTAATAAGACAGAGAACCCACCAAAAGAAAAACTTTTATAGAAGAATTTAAATTTCGTTTATAACTCCATCCCCAATACATCAGGAAAACTTTTTTACAGTAACAAATTCTCCCCATTTTCTCTTTTGTAGATCAGGTCATCTGAGCTAAAAGGAGATTCCGGCACAAAAATGAAGGCTATTTTGTCTGCTTTGCAGCAATAACTCGTGGTTACTCTTAAGCTTTTGCAAGAACCTCTGAGTTCTTATTTTATTATTGGCAGTTCTCTTAAAACTAAAAAATATTGTAACTACTGTAATACTGGCAACCAGATAACTGTTCAATTTTCAGTCTAAATTGTGCTTCCCCAAAACACATGCTACTTTGACAGATTGTGAATTTAAGTACTTATGTGGAATAGTGATTTTAAATGTTTGATTCTCTCAGTATAGATATTTATACAATTTATTTTAATCATGCAATTGTACCCACTTTTCAGGAATGTAAGCTTTACATTTTTGCTTTTTAAAGTCTGAAAAACAATGTACTTTCCTCACCTATATCTATGACCAAAAAAAAAAAAGAAGAGGCAAAATCTGTTTGGAGAACATTTTTCTAGATCCCACCTTCTACATGGACAGGAAAGACAATCTCTGGTTGAAGGGAGGCAATTTAGGTTACTGAAAAGAGAGTGAGTTGGTTATGAATCCTGTCTCTCTACAACTTACCAGCTGTGTGACTGTAAGCAAGTAACTTAAATTCCACACCTCAGTTTTCTCTTCTGTAATATGAAAATAATAATATCTATGCTTAAGGCTTAATGTGAGGATTTAAGTGAAACCATGTCCATACAATGCATGGCAGGCAGTAAGCACTGAAATGCTAGTTTTCCTCTTTCTCCTTTCCTTAGAAAAATAAACATCACCAGTTCCACTGGTAGTCCTCCAAAACATCTGCAACAAAATTCTGCAGAAATGGGAATATCTCACCTCTGAAATGAACAGTGGAAACAGGCATTTGCATGCCTTGTCGTCCCAACATGGGGCTTGGTTTTGCCTTTTGCACAAAATAGGAAACTCACATGCTGGATAAAGAGGCATCATCACCAAACAAGTGTAAACTCTGCATGAGCCTAGAGCACAAGCACTTAACACAACAGCGAGTGTCATTCAGATGAATCGTTTCAATCAAATAAAAATGTATTTGGGGCACTGTGTCTTTCCCCTCTATGCTCTGGGTATTTCTTGCATATACAAAGTACCCTTTGAAGTCAAGGAGAGCATCTCATACGGATGAGACACCTAGGGAGTAAGGAAATATGAGGGAAAACTCTAGGCCTGTGGGTTTTTGTTTTTTTTTTAAGGAATAAGCAGGTATTTGATGCAAAATATCATTTTTTAACAGGGTCCAAAACTTGTTTTGTTTTGGTTTGCTATGTTGTGTTTTGTTTTTCTAGAATCATTCAAAAGAGTAAAACCAGAAGAACTCATGCAAATCTTATACTTTTCCCATTATCTGAGGTGGTCTCCTTTAATAGGGGCTTTCATGATGCAAGCATATTAAACTGTCTCAGAACCTTTTTTGTTCTTAACTTACACACTACATCCTCTTTAGAAAAACAAAATCCTACATTGAGTAGACCAAAAATAGCATTTCATTTTTATCCCAAGAAAAAAGGAATAAACACACCCAGGTTAGTAATTAACCAAAGTAAATGCTTCCATCAACAACTGTCCACACCCCTGCCCTGCTCCTGAGAGTACAGGCAGAACAGACCCACAAGGAAAGATAACAAAGCTTAAGATGGATTTAAAATAGTCTGTAGCAACATTTAACACTTTTTCTCCCCCATCCCAGAAAGCAGTGCCAGGAAAGGAAGCATATACATAGCCAAATATGGAGGGTTTATTAAAGGTCCTTAGAACACATAACATTCTACCCTGGGAAACCCTATTAGAGAATGATGAGCCCTAAAGCCTATGTTTAGAACACAACCAGTTTTACCCCATTGGGGTCTATCCCTTCAACTTCTCAGCTTTAGGTAGGTGAGACAGCAGGTTACTGCAAACCTGTCCTTAAACAACCTATAGATTTCCAGTCACATGAGGCTGGGCTGCACCATAGCAACATGACATTGCATCAGGTTACGCCCAATGAACTGGGCTTCCCTCTTGCATACCAGCCAAGTGTTTCTCAATTTAGATCCAGGAGATCACTAGTTTATAACAAAATATAGTGGGTGGGAAAAGATTAAAGGCCAAGATCCGAAATGGAAATTGGGACTGGGTGATTGAGGTGGCTGAAGATAGAGATCAGTAGAAGGAAGGGATGATAATGGGTGAGAAAAAGAGCAAGAGATGAAAGGATATTGTCACAGCGATTATGCCTGAGGAAAGGAATCTCCCTTTAGATACAAGTTTTCAAATATTATGTTACTTCCAAGAAAATCATCACAATAGCTATCATTTATTATTCACTACCATATGCCAGGTGCTTTGCTGTCCTAAAATACATGACATACATGAATGTATTTATTCCCTCAACATTATGACAGAGACACCCTTATTACCATGCCCCTTGCACACATGTGGAAACTAAAACACACAGAGATGAATGTCACACAGCTAGTAAACAGCAGAACCAGGGTAAAGACCCAGATGGTTGAGCTCAGAGCCCACTAGCTTCACTACTCCATATTATTGCCTTTCCATAGAGCTAGGGACCTAATTCTTGGTTTAGCTCATGTGTTAATGGCACGTGCCTGTCTCTGTGTCTCCTGGTTACCACTAGGAAGCAAGGGCATGGTGGTCCTCTCTAACCTCTCAGCCTCTGAACATCACCCCATTGCCACACACAAGAGGAAACAAGCTCTTTTAGGCCAGGATGGGTATAAGGTATGGCTTATGAAAGGTCCTGTTTGGTCCTTTCTCTTTGACCCACTATTAAGCCTCCATAAAGCTTCCTGGTGAAAGAAAAGCTTCCTTAATGAGAAATTCCCCATGAGGGCAAACCTGTCATTCTCTCAGGCCAGATTGTCATGGAAACTTTTATGAAAAGGATCCCAACACTCAGGAAGCAAAAGAATCCACGCAGTTGTTCCTTTGTAAAATTATACAGATTTATTCATTGCAACAAGTGAAGCAATGACACAAGTTTCTTTTACTGATGAACAGAATTAAAACGTAATGAGAGGAACACAGTCAGAGTTTAATTTATCAGACCTCATGCCACTCATCTAGTCCCCATACTGCAGTCCTCAAAGAGCCCAATCAGTGCATTTAAAAAAAAAAATCATTGAACCAGAATTATAAAATAATTATGAATTGGACAAAAACGCTTTGGTCTTCCAAATAATGCACAGATATCTTAGTGTAAGTAATAACACGGTCTCACACTATAAAGCAGGGTCAGCACACTGCAGCCCCCTGGCCAAACCTGGCTGGCTGCCCGATTTTACACAACCCAGAATCAAACAGGTTTTTAAAAGGTTGAGAAAACAATCAGAGGAAGAATGATATAGTAAGACAGGTTAACATTATATGAAATATAATACATAATACACAAAACTCATAAAGTTTTATTGGAACATGCTTATTTGTTTACTTATTGCCTATGGCTGCCTTCATGCTAGAAAGGCTCAAAGTCAAAAATATTTACTATCTGGCTCTTTACAGAAAAAAGTTTGCGGACCCCATCCTAAAGTGATAAATGATAAATATATGGCCCTGACAAATTTCTCACTGTCTAATTGCTGAATTGTAGTTTTTAATCATTACAAAACAGTGAAGCATTCTGTGACCTATCCCAGTAATTAATTTCTAAAAACATATCCTAAATTGACATTGCAGCCTATTACTCATTCTAATGATAAGTTGCAAGTCCTTAATTGTTTCAAGGGGTGTGTTTTCTCTTACACCAAAATGATGTATGACTGATACAAACCAGGGCATTTCTTCAAACGCCTGAGTGAAACAAAGCAGAAAACATCCCATGCACATGTACACTCACTTGGCAGGAACATTTTGCTGCTAAGCTTGAAACCAGACAATTAAAGTCAGTAAAGACAGAGCACGTGGACTTCTATTCCTGCCTCTTGCTTACTCCAGAATCCTCAAACCCACAGAAATTTTTTTGTGTGCAGCTTTTCATTAAGCATTTCAAAAGGAAAACAGGTTACCAATCTTCTTTTGAAAATATATAGGTTGTTGTTGCTTATGACTACCCTTTGACAGTGGCTGAGTATTGTATTTATATTTCTCTTAGAAAAAGCAGTCTCTCACAAGATTTGACTATCTCTCTGTCCTTTATATAATTCATGTGCTCAGTGCATATTTGTAGTGTCCTGCAGTCTGCAGATCCAATCGATTCTCGTCCACACTGCTCCCCAAACATACGCCTCTAAAACACTTCCAAATCTGGCCTCATCACTAACTTCAAAAGTTGCTCCCTAAGCAAAGACTTTGGAAAAGACACAAAACAGACTCTCCAATTATTATAATTCAGGCATCTCCTAGGACTTCATAAATGTGCTGTAATAAATTAAGTATGTTATCTCCCGGAGTTACATAAAAGTTTTATTTGTATTCAAATGCCAAAGTAAGCAGCAACTTCTTCATGGGAGGTACTGGCCAGAAAGAAGTCTTTGATTGAAGGCTGAGGAATCTGTGGTCCAGGCCCAGTCCTCAGTGTACCTACTCTATGAACTTGAACTCTGGAGAAAATGTTCTACTCTCATGACAAATTCACATTGTTCAGTTTTGCTTTAAAGTTTTGCAGAATTCTATGCAGACATCTTTCTTGTGATCTTAATCAGAAAATTATTCATGACTCATAGATCCCAAAGATTTCTTTAAACAAGTTTGGGAAACTGCTGAAGCTCAATCAACAGCTTTAAAAGCTATTCTAAAACAGTTACAATCAAATGCAATATTTTTCCCAAACAAAATGAATAATTTTGTCTCTGACATTCAACCACTTCAAGTCATACTATTTACTTTAGTCTAGAAATATATTTGTTAATTTTTATAGGTAGCTTTTAAAAGAAATGGGCCTGCAAGAAAAATCTATTTAGCCAACAAAAATTTTCACTGGTTCTACTGAGTTACTAATGTCACTATTTATCTTTGTCAGTCATTTACCAACTCTATCAGAGACCTAAAAAGAAGAGAAATATCTCTGTACCACAAAACCAGATTTTTTTTCTTAAAAATTGAGCCAAAGGGGATAAGAGAAGGGGGGAGCACATTTAATTAGGCCTAGGCTTGTTGCCTGATTTTCATTAGACCCCTGCCTGATTCTGATTTGGCCCACTCTAAGTCCTTTTAGGCCACTGGGTACGAAGGCCAGTGCTTATTTTCATGGCTGTTTCAATTCATCAAGAAAACCCTTTGAAAGATGAAAGACACTCCACATTTTTTCACCTGTTGTTCTTTCTTGTGTGCCTGTCACTTCACTAGCCAAACTCGCTTCAAGCCAAACCAAATGCTTTCCAAACCTCTACAGTATGCCTTTGAAGATCTTAAGTATTTTCTTATGCTGACCAATATAGCTTCCAAATAAGGAATAAAAACATAACGTAGTTCTTAAGTTATTTTTTAAAAAATACCAGAAATGCAAAAACACATTCCAGAATGCGCATAAAAGCAAAATTCTTCTTCCCCAAGTTTAGAAGAGTCTTGAGCCAAATACACCTGATGTTCATTACCACACCCACATTACATTGCTTATGTATGACAAAGTTCCTGCAAAGACCATATGCTGTTTTTATTATTGCCACTTCACAAGTTTTCCCAGGCTCACTAGGAAAAAAGTCTTCTGTAAGACTAGCCCACTAAGTAGGCCCATCTTACTACCCTGATGAAATTTGGTTTGCTATTTATGTGAATAGCTATAAACATTTCTCTCCTTATTTCCAACAACACAGCAATTAGGATTGTAATCTGTCACCACCAGCTTCAAGTTTTGGCTTTCATCAAAAGAAAAGGAATTTTCCAAAGAGAAAAAACACAGTGCTACCTTCAAGCTAAAAATAGTTCTGTCTTCTACACAATATACACTTTCACATGGCTCCAACAAACCTTGCTTCAAGCAGTTTCCAAAGGAGACACTAGAAGAACTGCACAGAAGACACTAGTTTTAGGTACTGGTTTAGCTTAGAGACACGCAAATAAGTAACAGGTGATAGAAAAGCAGAAGAGACAACCCAGTTGACGTAGGAGTAAATGAGGCCTCTGATTTGTTGATATTTCTTGAGGGGGTCAAAATTAGATACAACAAAATAACTGGACATAGTAAATATACCTAAAGTTTCAGAAACTTTCATAAAAGTCTACGCCAGATGGCTCATTTGTAAAAAGTTGAGTCATGAGAATTACAAGAAGTATTTTTTATTAGGCAGAAAACCAACTAAAAAAGAATGAAGTAGGATTGGGGTTGTGGCTCAGTGGTAGAGTGCTTCCCTAGCATGTGTGAGGCACTGGGTTTGATCCTCAGCACACATAAAACCAAATAAAATAAAGGTCCATCAACAACTAAAAAATATTTTTAAAAAGAATAAAGTAGAGGTGATTCCCCAGATGGAATTTTATTTAGCATAGTCGTAGATTATCTGGAAGGTGCTAATGATGGTAATTAGTAGATTATTATAACTTCTTGTTAAATGCTTTCCATGTCCCAGACACTATACTAAGCAAGTACAGTGCACATCGTCTTCTTTAATATTTTCAATAACATCATTAGGTCCATGTTATCTTAATTTCACAGTAGAATCTCAAACCCAGAGAGGTTATGAAATTTGCTCAAAGACTATTAGAAAAAGCTACTAAACTGACAGTAATTGGTTAAAGTAGTATTCACCAGTAAATTAGTTTCTCTGAAGTTTTCACAGTGACAATGTCATTTAGATATCTATTGTTTACTTTTCATCATATCAATGTATTTCTGTGAGATATAGCAAATAAGAAAGAAGTGAAAGCTTCCTCACCACAAGGAGACTAGGAATTTGTCTTGGATCAGTTCTCCACTTCTTGCTCACTCTGATGTTTATCAAAGGTGAGGAAAGTAGCAGGGTGCCATGGTGCTCGCCTGTAGTCCCAGCAGCTCAGGGGGCTGAGGCCTGAGCCTCATGAGAGATCATGAGTTTTCAATGCCAGATCAGCAACTTATCAAGACCCTGCCTCTAAATATAATATAAAAAGGGCTCAGGATGTTCCATGGTTAAGCACCTCTGGGTTCAATTTCTAGTAACCACCTCCCCACACAAAAAGGTAAGAAAAGTTAATTTATTCAATGATTATTTAATAAGCACCTACTGTGGACTAGGCAGTCATGTGTATCCTAAGCTTGACTGTGGAAAGAAATGAAAGAATTTTTTCCATCTGCAGCTAGAGTTTGCCCAGTTCTCATTCATGCAACAAATAAGGTTGCATGAACCCACTAACCTGGTTCCAACTAACTAATCAAGCACTGCCCAAAGTAGCTCAGAAATCCCTCAAGGCATCTCACCTGTGCTAATGAACAAGGCTTGTCAGATATCTGTGGCTTCCAAATTCTTTTGCCCTTGTCCAGTCCTCTCCCTGGATAGCGTTGGAACTAGAAGAGAGGCCTCCTCTCTTCTGGTTTAACTGCATTCTATCAGAGGGATCTCCAAGTAATCTTGTTTCTACCTCCAGAGTTTCAACAAAACAACTTTTTTAGCATTCATTTATAGCTTTCCCCTCAAGTCTCTCTATAAAGGATTAAAACACAGACTCAAGGGAGGCCAGAATTAGAGACAAATCTGAGTCATAGACACCACACCATTCTCAGAATGGCCACTGTCCTCTGATGACTAATACTTGTTACTAGATCAAGTCACCCTGGATTCCTCTTCCTCTATAATAAGCATCTCCCAGGATGATCTTCAGTCCTTTTGCAAAAAAGACTTCTGAGGGGTCCTTTCCACCAGGAATTTCAACATGCCCAGCATGTGGCTGACCCTCAATAGAAGACACTGCATGAGTTAATGGCCACATTCAACACCTCACCTATCCCACACAGCACTTACAAGAGAACAAGTACCTTAGAGCTGGGGATGAGGTACTAAAGATGGAATTAAATTATCCCTGCATTCTGATATGGTTTATTTGGAAGGGAAGACAGACAAAATAGAGCATACCTTCTGAGTAATTAAACCACCAGAAGACACTGATCAAGGTCAGTGCCAAAAACAGTACTGTAAAACTGCAAAAATAGATTGAGTTCAGGCAGGATGACTTTAAAAGGGGATTTCAAGAATAAGCATAAATTAGCTACAAAAAGCCCAAAGAATTAAAAATCTATTCTTATGATCCTTAACAAAACAGTTTATAACTTGAGAGAACGTAAGACCAGTTTCCTCATTTTTGACAACTGGTTTTCTGATACAATTGGTATCCCACCCAAATTCCCTAGACCCACTCCTGTCACTTTGGTTTCCTGTATCTTTGGCAGATAGCTCCCTTCAAAAAACTTCAGATAGAGCACTAATCTCCAGAATTTCTAAAGAACTCAAAAAACCTTACACCAAGAATACAAATAACCCAGTCAATGAATAGGCTAAGGAAATGAGCAGACACTTCACAGAAGATATACAGCAATCAACAGACATATGAAAAAATGTTCAACATCTCTAGTAATATGAGAAATGCAAATCAAAACTACTCTAAGATTTCATCTCACACCAATTAGAATGTCTATTATCAAGAATACAAGCAACAATAGGTGTTGGTGAGGAGTTGCTGGTGGGGTTGCAAATTGGTACAGACACTCTGGAAAGCAGTATGGAGATTCCTTAGAAAACTTGGAATGGAACCACCATTTGACCAAGCTATCCCACTCCTTGGTCTATACTCAAAGGACTTAAAAATCAGCATACTACAGTGACACAGCCACATCAATGTTTACAGCAGCTCAATTCACAACCGCTAGTTTATGGAACCAACCTAGATGCCCTTCAATAGATGAATGGATAAAGAAACTGTGGTATGTATACACAATGGAATATTATTCAGTCAAAAAAAAGAATAAAATTATGGCATTTGCAGGTAAATGGATGGGACTGGAGAATATGCTAAGTGAAATAAGCAAATCCTTAAAAACCAAAGGCCAAATGATTTCTCTGATTAGTGGATGATGATACATAATAGCAGGGGAGGCAGGAATGGAGGAAGGATGGATTGTATAGAGGAAAAGGAAGGGTGGGGAGGGAGCAGGGGGAAGGAAAGATAATACCTATGTACATGTATGATTACACAAACCGTGTGACTCTACTTTGTGTACAACCAGAGAAATGAAAGTTGTACCCCATTTTGTGTACAATGAATCAAAATAATAAAATTTTAAAAAGGCAATGTGTTCCTACCTCAAACATCTGTGTCTTTGCCTGCAGGCTTCCTATGCCTCTAAGACATGATCTGACCACTCATAAGGTGGGCCAGAAATAGTGAAAAGTTAGTTCCTTTACAAACAATCTTTAATTTCTGAGGACAGAGAATATCAGGTATATGCCCCAGATTCTCCACCCCTTGTTGGGAGTCTCTTAAAGGGTCCTGGAAGGAAGGAGGCCCAGGTGCCTCCAGTGGTAGCCACTCCCAAATGCACCTGGATTGACTTTCAACCATCCCTGTCCCATATTCCTACTCACTCATGGTGTTTCTGGGACCATTTCAAAAATGAACCACTTAACTCCCAAATAACAAGCTTCTTCACTTAGGAAGTAACTTCAGACCAAAGCTAAAGGAGAAAGAAAGCTTCCAGGCAAGTTCTCATGGCCATGCACAAAGTTTGAGTTTATCAGGGCAGGTAAAGGGAGAGAAAGAGGAATCACTCTTTCCTCACAATTTTATTCCTCTCTTTCAGAGAGGTGTCATCTAGAATCCTTCAACAGAGGAAAGAAGAAAAGCAAACTGGAAAGCCCATCCCAGAGAGGTGCCAGTAATTCTGGATAGATAATACATACAGCCTCTGCGAGTTTACTAGGGCTGCTACAACAAAATACAACAAACTGAATGGCCTTAGACAATAGACTTTTTTCTTCTCACAATTCTAGAAGCTGGTGTTGATGCACTTCAGATAGAGCATTAATCTCCAGGATATTTAAAGAACTCAAAAAACACCAAAAGGAAAAATAACCCAATCAAAAAATGGGCTAAGGAATTGAATAGATTTCACAGAAAAAATATGAATGGTCAACAATATATGAAAAAATGTTCATCATCTCTAGCAATTAGAGAAATGCAAATTAAAACTACACTGAGATTCCATCTCACTCCAGTCAGCATGGCAGTCATCAAGAATACAAGCAACATTTATTGGCAAGGATGTAGGAGAAAAGGTATACTCATACAATGCTGGTGGGACTATGAATTGGTGCAACCACTCTGGAGAGCAGTATGGAGATTCCTCAGAAAACTTGGAATTGAGCCATCATTTGACCCAGTTATCCCACTCCTCAGTTTACACCCAAAATACTTATAAGGCATTTTATAGTGATGCAGCCATATTAATGTTTATTGCAGCTTAATTCACAATAGCTAAACTATGGAACCAACCTAGGTGCCCTTTGATAGATGAATGGATAAAGAAACTGTGGTATATGTACACAATTGAAAATTACTCAGCCATAAAGAAGAATGAAATTATGGCATTTGTCAGTAAATGGATGGAACTGGAGAATATTAAGCTAAGCAAAATAAGCCAATCCCAAAGAACCAAAGGCTGAATGTTTTCTCTGATATGCAGATGTTAATACACAATAAGAGAAGGGGAGCTAGGGAAAAATAGAGGTATTTTGGATTAGACAGAGGGGAGTGATGGGAGGGGATTAGGTATGGGGGTAGGAATGATAGTAGAATGAATCAGACATTATTACCCTGTGTGCATGTATGATTACACAACCTGTGTAACTCTACATCATATACAACCAGAAGAATAAGAAGTTACACGCCATTTATGTATGATGTGTCAAAATGCATTCTACTGCCATGTATAACTAATTAGAACAAATTAAAAATTAAATAAAATAAGCAAAATAAAATCAGGTGTTGGCAGGTTTGGCTACTGCTGAGGCCTCACTCCTTGACTTGCAGATGACTGCCTTCTTGCCATATCCTCTCGTGGTCTTTCCTTTATGCACATACATCCTATTATCTCTTTGTGTGCCCAGATTTCCTGTTCTTATAAGGACACCAGTTAGATTGGATTAGGTTTACACTAATGGCCTCATTTCAATTTAGTTGCCTCTTTAAAGGCTCTATTTCCAAATACAGTCACCTTCTCATGTTAGAGCTTAAACATATGGAGATGATAAGGAACATAATTCAGACCATAACAGGGATCCAGGTCTGGGATTAGACTCTTCCTACATCATGCCCCATAGAAAATAATTACATAGAAAATCTTTCCAAATCTTTAAATTGTATGGTAGATATGGTTAAATAAATATCTACATAATCAAATATTTATTAAGTACTTGAGCATGACCTTTATTGTGTTAGGTGCCACTGGGCCTACAAAAGACATACATGATGCAATTCCTACAATCAGGTGAGGAGACAGGCCATTGGGGAAAATTAGACAAAACTAAACAAAACAAGTGCTAAAGTGTACAATAACAATTTTATGCAAAAGCTAAAGAACTGGTAAAAAAAAAAAAAAAAGTTACAGAGAAAGTGGGACCTTTGAGGATGAAAACAATTCAGGAGAATAGTAGGCAGGAAGGAAAATAACTCTGTCGTACCAGGGCACATTGAGAAGGCCAGCCCAAGCTTGGAAAGTTTATAGGACAAAGGTTATCTAGGTAAGGCAGGTTCTAAGCCTAGGGGATCCTAAATGTGCAAAGGAGTGAATAAACTAAAAAATGCAGATGAACTTGAGAATGGGAGAGTGAAAGAAAAAAAGAAGAAAAGATTTCCCAGGAAATGAATTTTGGAGCCTTCTCATACTATTTTATGAAGTTATCATTCAATGCTACTGCAAACAAAAGGTTCACAAAACAATGGGTTTGTCTGAGGAAAGTATTACAAACAAATCTGAGAACATGATTTTACTTTCAAAAATCAAACTAGAGAGATTTTTATATCCATTAAATATAGTAATCACATCTTTTTTAAAAAAAAGTCATTGCTATTCAATAGTAAATATATGTGGAACAAGCATTCCAGAGTTGGGACATGGGAAAAATATATTACAAAAATTAAAAAGTGAATAATTTGTACATTCTGACTTCAAAGAAGTTAAAGTATATAAAGGAAAAAGTAATGACAATAAATAATTAAAATGAATAAAATATTGTTGCTGAGTCCCATTGCCATGAAGAAGAGAGAACTCAACTTTCAATAAATATTCATTGAACAAATGAATGAACTAATTCTGTCAATGGAAGGTATATTGGTAGAAATTTTTTAAAGATGAGCAGGTCTTCACCAGAAGAAAAGATGAAGGACATATAACAAGAAAAGATTCAGAGCATATGAGCAATCTAGCTAATCACTGGTTCACAAATTGAATGCAGGTTGAAATTAAAACACTTGGACACACAAAAAAGTGATGCCTTGGCCACACCCACAGAAATTTTGGCTTAATTGGTATGGAGCAAAGCCTCAGTATTCGGATATTTAAGACTCCTCTGGGTACTTCTGGAATGCAGCAAGGTTTAAGAACCACTAATGGAACATCCTGCAAACTTCCTTAATCTGGCCTTGTTTAGTCTCCTCCCAACAATGCTCACTAGAAATCTTCCAGTGAGTCACAAAGAGAGAGCATGACAAAATCCAACAAATTCGCTGGAGCTCCTTCTATCCTGCATTCTCCATCCTCTCCTTGATAGAAATGGGATGGTCTTAAATTAGCTCCATGGTGATGAACAGCAGTCGTAAAGGTTAAACAAAGGGTGTGATTGTGTCTTCTCAAGCAGTGCCAGAATCCTCCTCACGCCCAACCTCTTTCTGAAGGACTTCACAAGGGTATAAAGGCACAGGTCTCACCTTCTTCTTCTCAAGTCCAGTCTATGCCATTCAGCTCCTGAATTTCTGAGGATTTTATTGTAACACGGTATTATAAATTTTGGGAGAGACAATCTTATTTGCCAGAGTGATTAAATGATTCCCCTGAAGACCAAAACAAAGTTAATATGGCCTGCAATTGAGTAAGAACTAGATTGCCAAATAATACAGAAATTGTGAACCAGACTCTTCACATGGAGATCAGAATACTGCTCTGACACCACTTCATCTTTGTGCCTTTAAGGACAGGTTAAAAAGGAAGGATGATATACACCTGGTGGGATCTGTTATGGCAGGAAACACACACAAAAAAAGATTTCTGCTAAGGGAGACTTAAACAAGTGTTTTTTTACACTTAGCATCACTACTTTTTAAAAGATGTTATCTTTTATTTTATGTCATTCATACATTCTAATACAAGACAAGAGAGAAGGAATATTATTCCATATGACATTCAAAAATGTAACCTTTAACAGCTTATAAAGGTCATCCCTGCCATGACCAGGTGTTAGCTGTGCAAGGCCAGGAGAACTGGCACACTGAGCATGCAGCAAAATTAGGGGCTGGGACTGCCTTTATGGCATCCTCATTATGGCTCCTTTCCTTTTTTCTTTTCTTTCTTTTTTCTCTTCTCTCTCTCTCTCTCTCTCTCTCCATTTCTGAGCAATACTATGTAACCTGCATTTTACTGGGATGTCATAGAGTAATATTTTCAGAGCTGCCCAACAGTAAAATCTCCCAGGATTCATTCAAAATATTTTCTTGTCTATAATCCCAGTACAACCTACCTTGTTATAAAATAAAGGGAGTCAGGCACACATAATCCCAGTGGCTCCGGAGGCTGAAGCAGGAGGATCGCAAGTTCAAAGCCAATCTCAGCAATTTAGCAAGGCCCTAAGCTACTTAATGGGACCAGTTTCAAAATAAAAAAAATAAAAAGGGCTGGGGATGTGGCTCAATGGTTAAGCACCCCTAGATTTAATTCCTGGTACCAAAAAAGTACCAGGAATGGTACTTCTTTGTACCAAATTTTTTTTAAGAAAAATGGAGACATGTTAGTAGAGCATTCAGCAATTTATACATCAGGCAGCTTCAGACCACATAAGCTCTTTGGGGATCTTGCCAAGGGAGCATGAGAGGAAGACTTTTTAGGATGAGCACTTCAGAGGCAAAGCAGAAAAAAAAAAAAAAAAAAAAAAAAAAACTTGATTGTTAGAGTGGAGCAATAACCTCCCTTGAACTATTCCAGTGGGAAGTCCCTAGAAGTCATTGGGGGTTTCTGATTGGTTAAGCGTTTTTATTATTTACACTGAGTTGAGTTTGGGGTACTGAGATAGAAGCCCAATGCACTGTAGCCACCTTAGCTTAATGTCTTCCCAATTGATTATTTTAAGACCCTGAATCAGAGGGCCATGGGAATCTGTATCTTTAACACACACCTACATAATTCTTCTATTGATAATTGGAATGATTGGTCCCTGCCCTTAATGAACTCCCATGCCTTATTGTTCTGCGAATCTAGTTCACATAGGTCCTTTCTAGTGCTATTTCTGTATGAAATGTTTTCTTTATGAATAATTTTCAGATCTCTATGTTTATGTTTGTCTGAAATGCCAAGCCCACCCACAATTGCTTCACAAGTCAGTTAGTTACAATGCATATTTTGCCACTTGAGTCACCACCTTTCTTTCTTACACTATTTCCCTCTTTCCATAACCAAACGGTTCAATGCTGACAGTCCAACCATCTCATTAAATTCAAGTATCATTACAGGTTTTTCCGATGTAACCTTGTCTTTTAACAAAATACAACTTTCAACAGCAATTATATGGGTGAGGTCAGCTGAAGTCCTGAAGCTAGATGGAACTCTAAAAAGGTTCTGAAGTTTTTAAAATATTGAAAATCTCTGTTCCATGCATTAGCTGTCCCTGGCTTCAGGGAAACCCCAGCAGAGTTCTTGCTTTTCAGACAACAGCCTTTTTAGTCATGTTTGATGTGTTTACTCCCAGCCATGGCAAATTTAGAATGCAAACAATTTGTGTCAATTGTCTTGGGTGGCAGCAAATTATGACTTCGCTCAGAAAGGAGACATTTCTGTTGCTGTCTCTCAGAGGCTGCCTGCAATGAGTAATGATCAAGGGCTAGCATCACGCAGGCACGAAGGTAACCAAGGGAATGTGCTAGGAGAGATTAGAGCACATCTCCTGTGTCTATTTTCCTTCCAGAAACTGCAGTCTTGGCAGCTGCAAGTACTGTCATTTGCTGTCCTGCACTTCCCCACCCCTGCCAAAGGTTGTTTTGTCTTATCTGATGTTGAAATACTTCCACGTGGCTTTGAACACCAAAACATAAGAACGATCAATCAGTTGGAAATGTGTTTTTCTCTCTTCCTATGCTTGACATTTTCACACTGATAAGGTACAGCTAAATATTGACTTTTGGGTTAAGTGTGGATTAGGTGTCTGGTCCATCAGCATTCATTGTGAACCATTATCTTTCTTCTTCTTTAGAGCACTGAGTTTTCTTATAAAAATAGAAAGGGCAAAAGGGAAAAAAATTTCAGGTGCAGGATTGTCATTAATTACCTGAAGTTCTTTCCTGAGCTATGATTAAAATTGTCATTGACTTTTAAGATATGGGTCATTTCTGTTGAAGATGGTATTGGTGAAGTTTAGTACATATTATAAATGAGATTTTTATGCTTGCATATTATTCACACGTCTTCAAATTCTTCCATCAAGGAAAATGACACCTTAATACAATACAAATGCACAAAATAGATAGCTGGCTAATTTCAATTATTTGCCAGTTAAATGTATACCACTGCCATAGTAAAATAATTGGTGAAGATCTCTGCACTCAGTTTAGCCAGCACACACCCAGTCTGGCTGATTAAGCTGCCTTGGACCATTTTGCTATGAGTAGGAAGCTAATAAAATACAAAACACAGGTGATTTTGCTTCCCCAAATCTTGCTTGAGTTCCCACATGTATCCTAGTGGAGACTATAAGTTCCTGGGAAGCAGGATGATCCTTAATTGATTTTCCAAGATGCAACACCCCTTGTTCTCTGAAAGTATTTCCTTTTCACTCCACCAGTTTAAATAATAAAATCCTATTCAGGATTAATGAATAGGATTAATAGGATTAATGCTCTTCATAGCACATGCTCAGTCACATCAACAGAACCTGTATGATCACAGAGGGCCAAGGTATATATAGTCTCTGTTCCCAAAGAATTCATAATTTATTTAAAATGAAAGTAATGCAGGACTGGGGTTGTAGCTCAGAGGTAGAGCACTTGGTGAGGAATTGGGTTCGATCCTCAGCACCACAAAAAAATAAAATAAAGGTATTGCGTCCATCTGCAACTAAAAAAAAATTTTAAAAAGAAGAGAGTAACTTGCTAAAATAATGGTAGCAAAGGAAAAATCACTGAGTTTAGTGGAAAGAACCCTTACTGTGGACTATAATGGTGATGACAGCTTTCATGGATACATTTGCCCTGGGTCTTGAAAGAATTTTCAAGTTTTCTGTGAGAAAGGACATTCCTATTACAGTGTTTTGCCCACAACCTCTCAAGATTAAAATATTTTATGTAAAGAAAATTTTGTTGGGCTGAGGATGTGACTCAGTGGTAGTGGTAGAAAGTTTGCCTAGTATGTACGAGGTTTTGGGTTCAATCCCCAATACCCACAAAACAAAATTAAGACTGGCTTGATTACTCCTTAAGAAAACTAGACACTATCTTTGCTATTGCTTTGGCAAGGCAGCTAAAATATGAAATGTATCTAAATACATACATGTCTGGTTTTGACTTCCAGAAACTGCAATTTCTCACAATTCAACTACCTATATATATATAGTCCAGGTAAAACATCTCCTTTATTGGAGCAAAATTTCCCCACTGCTATTTTCAGTTGCATTAACATCTAAAAGGCAAGTTACCAATTCTCAAGAAAGTCATTTTTATCAACACTATTAGTACATATTAAATATAAAGTCTGTTCTCAGTATCTATGTAATGATCCTGACTTGCCAAAAACATCATTTGATGATTCAAGTTGTAAATAAGTCAACAAAGATTCACATTCAATAGGCAGTTGCATCAGTCCTTCACAACTAGAAATCCACACTCAAATCTACCAGAAATCAGGAACAAACAAAACTAGGGTCTTGAGTCAGATCCCTACTGAAAGCACAAGTGAACGGTCATAAGAAACCAGCAAATGAACCAAAAATAAAATTAAATTTAAAAGACCACTATGGGGCTCCCTTCCAATTCTGGTGTCCCCTACAACCATAGCTGCCGCCACCGCCCCCAATGAATTGCTCCTGAAAGGCGACGAGTAGGAAACTGAGGAAGAGCTGGAAGAGGACGACAAGGAGGAGCTGGACTCTGGGGACTGACAGAGACATTCCCAGAGAGGGTCTGGTCCGCCGGCTGGAGCCACTTTTGATCTCTCCCTCTTTGTGGCTCAAAAAATGTACAGGTTTTCCAGGGCAGCCTGTGGATTGGGACCACTTCCTTTAAGATACTGGTTCCTCCTATTGTCTTTGAGACTGGGAAGTTACAAATGAAGCAACTGCAGCAGCAGCAGACACTTCTAGGGCCTAACACAGGGCTGTCAGGAGGAAGGCCAGGGGCTCTGCCTTCACTTCCTGGAAAGATCTAGATTGTTACTGCTATGTTTGAACTGTCTTGATGGGAGAAATCTGAAATTCAATTGTGTTTGAACTGCTATTTGGGGGGGAATTTTTTTAAAAACTGTGGCATATTGATCCAAACCTGGTAGAAAGAATTCTCCCCTCATTGTGTCTCACGGAGAGACTCCCAACTTACTTAATTTCTTTCTTTTTTTTTTTCTTTTTTCCTTCCTTCCTTCCTTTCTTTCTTTCTTTCTTTCTTTCTTATTTTATTTTAGGTCATTGTACACAAATGGAGTACAACTATCATCTGGTTGTATACAAAGTAGAATCAACTGTGCCCTTGATGCTGCTGTCCTCAATGTTTCTTCTGTCCTCACTCTGACACCAGAGTGCTGCTATACAGATGGTTATTCCAGCTCTGGTCACCTTACCCCTTCTAGTAAATTGCTCCTAAATAGGAGATTCTATCCTATTGTGGGGTAGAAACTGATGCCCCACAATAGGAGGGAAGGATCCCTGACCATTAATGAGTTGGTTTTGGTTTTGTTTTATTAAGAATGGAGATGTTGGGGAGGGACATGCACATATTATGAAACTGACAAGGTACACCACACCTGTCTGGTAAAGCACCAGGAAGCCCCATGTATACTGTATACAGCTTCAGCCACAAAATGGGGATAATGACTGTGGAAGACAGAGCAGAGGCTCATTTCCTTTGCACATTTCAGCTATTAGACTTATGTGTAATAGAAAGTCAGTGCTCACTTTTATATTTAAATATTAAAAATAATTCCAATTTAAAAAAAAAAAAAAGACCACTATGAGTATCTAGACCCGAGAAGGAAGAGAAGCCCAGGGAAGCCTGGTAGAGAAGTGAGAATGTCACAGAGCAATGGAGAGCACAGAGAATTTTGTCTGGTCTTCTCCATAACCAAGAGAACCCCATTCTGATCCTCACACAGGATACAATTCAACCTAGTCAAAGAAAAGGACTCTAAAGATTTCTTTTTTATTGTGGTAGTCACATTGAAACTATTTCCCTAAAAAAATTTAAAATAAAAAATAAAAAAGGCTTTCCCAGAAATGGCATTAGAGTTCATGACTGACTGTGCTTGTCCTCTTAATCTATAGTTTTAAAAAGAGAATTTCTCAAACTGGAGTTTGCTGACCCATTTTGGAGGATTTGCATATTTTCTGTTTGGACTATATTATTAAGAATTTATAGGCTAGGGTTGTGGCTTAGTGGTAGAGTGCTTGCCTAGCTTGTGTGAGGCACTAAGTTCAATTCTCAGCACCACATATAAATAAATGAATAAAATAAAGGTCTATCAACATCTAAAAAATATTAAAAAAAAAAAAAAAAAAAGAATTTATAGGGAGTTTCAAGATGGTGGAACAGAGATGGTTGTTCTTCCAGCTGCTCCATGATGTGAAACCAAGAAAGCAGACAGGCAGCTTCTCAGCAAGATGGATGAACAAAAAAAGGGGAGGGACTTTACTGGAATTTAATACTGGACATTCAAAGCAGATCAGGGACTCAGGAGGTAGGATATAATAAGGAAAAAATTCCCAGTGCCATAGTCACTGCCTCCACCAGAATCACCAGCCACAGCGGTCCCTCCATGAGCAAAGTTGAGGGATAAATGAATTAAAGGAACCCACATTTTTAAGAGGCCTGAAGCATTTCTGGTTACAGAGAATTTAGAAATCAAGGACATAGGCTAACTAAACTGAAAGATGTGCTGAACAATATCCTTATATGGGAAAGAAGCTGCCATCTCTCCAGGCTGTGTGCAGAAACCAGGAACCATTTTGTAGCTGCAACATGGGGGCTGGTAGCTGAGAGAGCTGATTCCTGGCAAACCAAAGTTTGACCTGAAATACAGGCCTTGCAAACTCACATTGCACAACAAAGAGTGTGCCTAAGTGACCACAAGAAAATCAAACATGGAGAGAGGTTTACAAAGGGGAATACTGATTGTGGAAATCCACCAGGCTCTACCCGTCCCCTTCCAACCCAGCGACTTGCAGGACTAGCTGGGAGACACTTGCCTGGCAGGAATTTGAAAGGGAAGGGAAAGGAGAGATTGAATTGAAGACTGAACCTGAGACCAACAAGTGAAGGGACTGCAGGAGATGTAATTGATTGAGAACTGGCTCCTCAACCACATAAGTGGAACCCAGGGGAGATCCCCAGGGTATAGTCTTTCAGCACAAACTGGCAATTGCTGAGCCCTGGAGGTCACTGATTTAAAGTCGTTAGCCCAACTGGCATCTAGCAAAGAGGCTGGAGTCCACCTAAGCCTAAACCCTGCCTCCAGGAATTCTGCCTACAGGATTACCTCTCTCACCCTAGTGACCACACCCAACACTGCTGAAAAGGGACACAGAATCTTCTGAATTCCAAAGGACATGATTCTTTACCTTTTCATCAAGATCTTTTTTTTTTTTCTTGCTTGTCTTCTTTCTTTTCTCTGTTTAATTGTGACCTTAATGGTTTGTGGACATTTATACATATTCATATTTGAATTCTTTTCTCATTTCTAGCATTTTTGAAGCCAAGTATTTTTCGTGGATCAGTATTTTAAGGAGTAGGATATTTTATTAGTATATTTTAATTTTCTTTTGTATTCTTTTTTTAATTTTTACTTTATATATATATTTTCTCTTACTTATCTGTTTCCCTTGATTCTCTTTCTTTCTTTTCATCTGCTAACTACCAATCTCTGTTGTTCTTACACTCTTCCTTTAATTATTTATTTCTATCTTCTCTCCTCCTTATTCCATGGTCTGCAACAAGGGAGATTGAGCTGTTGCACCACACTGAATGCAACATCAGTGAACAATGGGAAAGGAACTCAGTCTCTGCACAAAGATCTGAGGAGAAGAGCTTTATTCGGGAGAGATGGAGCACCTGTCACATAGGAAGCTTCTTCTGTCTTTACTGTGTATAACACTGTCTTTTATATGCTTGCAGCTAAGCTAGCCATACACCTTAAAGGTCTAGCCTTGCATAAGCAGTTACTAGCCTATTTGGCAGATTATCAGTCGGTAACAGAAAGTAACAAGTAATTGTGTGAACCAAGGAGGTGACAGGCTCTCAAGCCACAGAAGAACTGTTTTACCAACCATAGGAGAACATCCTATTCACAGAACACAGGACAGGGGGATGGAGCCCTAGTCCCCAGGTGCCCTGAAAGGTGCACTCTGTGTTGGTCTTCTTCCAGTGGGCAGGGCAAAGCCCTAGTCCCTGAGTGGCCTGTTCAGCATGTCTGTCTCCTGACAGAATGCCACATAGGATTCCTCCCAGGAGACAGACACCTCCTCCCTCATAATCATCACATCAGACATCACTTCTGTTCTTTCCCAGTCAACCATTCAAAACTGTAAACCCTTTTGCAAACTTAATAGTTTTTACTGTGGGAAATAACTAATCATATCATTTCTGTTTATTATGACAATTAACAGTATAGATGTCATATTAAGAACTATTTGGTTCAATGTTGCACATTGTTTGCATTGGTTGTTGTTATTGTCTCCCCTAAGCTATGAGATACTAGAAACCTTCAGGGACAGTACAAGTCCACAGGGTAGAAACTACTCAGATCTATACTGCTAGATGGTAGATACACAAATAACATGAAAAAGCAAGGAAACAAATTGCCCCAAACAAACCAAGATAATTCAATAACAGAATCTAATGGCACCATGGTGGAAGAAATGTCAGAGAAGAAATTTGGAGTATACATAGTCAAACTGATCTGTGAAATAAAGGACAATATAGGGAGTGAAATCAGAAATAAAATAAAGGAAATGAAATATCACGCCAATAAGAGACAGAGATTCTGAAAAAATCAAACAGAAATCCTCAAAATGAAGAAATCAATAAGCCAAATTAAGAATTCAATGGAAGCATCACCAACAGAGTAGATCACTTGGAAGACAGAGTTCCAGGCAATGAAGACAAAATACATAATCTTGAAAACAAAGTTGACCTTGGAGAAAAGATGTTAAGAGACCATGAACAGAACTTCCAAGAATTATGGGATAACATGAAAAGACAAAATTTAAGATTTAGTGGGATAGATGAAGGCTTGGAGATACAAACCAAAGGAATGCACAATCTTTTGCATTACCCAGACCTAAGGAATTAAATGGAAAATCAGACACAGGAGGTTTACAGGACCCCAAATATACAAAATTACAACAGACCCACACCAAGTCACATTATTATGAAAATACTTAACATACAGAATAAGGATAGAATTTTAAAGGCTAACAGAGAAGAACAGCAGGTAACATTTAGAAGGAAACCAATCTGAATCTCAGCTGATTTCTCAACCCAGACCCTCAAAGTTAGGAGGTGCCAGCAAAGAACACTGTACCCAGCAAAATAAAGCTTCAGAATTGATGATGAAATGAAAAACTTCCATGATAAACAAAAATTAAAAGAATTCACAACTAGAAAGCCTGCACTACAAAATATACTCAATACAACATTTCATGACGAAGAAATGAAAAGTAAAAGTGAAACCAGCAAAGGGAGGAAATACACTAGAAGAAATCAATCAAAGGAGAAACTAAATAAAGGTAAAAACCAGATATAATTCAAAATTACAGGGAATAAAAATCATATCTCAACAATAACATTGAATGTAAATGACCTACTCATCAATCAAAACACATAGTCTGGCAGATTGGATTCAAAAACAAGACCCAAAAATATTCTATCTCCAAGAGACTCACTTCATAACCAAAGACATTCACAGACTGAAAGTAAAAGGATAGACAAAAAATATATCATTCATATGGATCACATAAACAAGCAGGGGTTTCTATCCTCATATCAGATAACGTGGACTTCAAGCCAAAGTTAATCAGAAGGGACAAAGAAGGACATTTCATACTGCTTAAGGGAATTTATACACCAACAAGACATAGCAATCATAAATATTTATGTCCCAAACAATGGAGCATCTACATAGATCAAACAAACCCTTCCAATTTCAAGAATCAAAGAGACCAAGACCACAACACAAGAATATTGGGTAATTTTAATATGCATCTGCCACCATTGGATAGATCCTCCAAACAAAAACTAAATAAAGAAGTTATAGAACTAAAAACACAATTGATAATTTAAACTTAACATATACAGAATATTTCATCCATCAATGACTGACTATACTTTCTTCTCAGCAGCACACAGATCCTTCTCTAATATAAACCATGTTATGTAAGCTATCACATATGTTGGTATACAATTATAATATTACCTCAATATATTTTTAGCATCTGTATGGTTGTTTCGATAGCTCCCTTTCCATTGATAATAATTTTTGCATTCTTGCTTTTTTTCTTGATTAGACTTGTTTGATTTTTTATCAAGTTTTAGCTAAATTATTTCTTTTCTACTCCATATATTTCTGCTTCTACTCTTATTTTTTCCTTCCTACTACTTAATTTGAAAATAATTTGATGGTTAAACTAGCTCCTTTCTGATACAAGTATTTTCAGCTATAAATGTTCATCTGAGTACTGTTTCATCCCAGAGATTCTGATATTTTAAGCTTTTATTATCACTTAATTCAAGCACTTTTTATTTACTTTTCCTGTGCTTTCTTCTTAGTCCTGTGAGATATTTATAAATGTGACATTTAATTTTGAAGTAGTTTGATGTGGGGGTGAGGTTCTCTATATCTTAAGGTGATTGATTTCTAATGTAATAAATCATGCAGGGATTTCAAAAAAGTAAAGGAAATGCTTTTTGTATTGATTGTATTGGTTACATATGTGTCAAAATGTCAAAACTGATCAAATTGCATGCTTCAAATATGTGCATTTTATTGTAGTTCAATTTTACCTCAATAAAGCTATGAAAAAAGAGAATTTATAAATTTGGGGTGATTTATTTCATTGATAATCTAAGCACAATCTGGGTCATCTGGGTGAAATGTATATAAATACATACATGTCTGGTAATGAAATGCCACCTTACAGGCCCCATTTGCCTTTGTGTTTGCAATCAAATTGGTACCAGGAAGTCCCACTCTAATTGACTCCAGCTAATTAGCAGTGACAGACATAGGCTTCAGCAGTAAATAAGACTTTCGCATCAAACAGGCCAGATGATTTCACAGTGCACCAGAGGAACAAAGGTATTTCACTGATATGATAGATGAGTGGTAAGAAATTTGTATCATCTCATGGCAGCCATTGGGAAAAGCAGGCTAAATCTAAGGGAACTTGTACCACAGTCACCCGCACTATGTATCACTTAGTGATAAATCACTTAATTTAAATTACTTTTGTTGATTTAAAGTATGTTGGTTTTGCAGAGGAGATGGTTGCTTGTCATTTACACCTTTGTTTTGATAAGGCCTGAAAACAAGTTTATGTCTAGTTCTAGTCTGTACATACTTAAGGAACATTTGAATTGAAAGGATTTAAATCAGCAATGGTTAGCACCAGAATTTTTAAGGGATCCATTAAATACAAACCATTTTAATCATGTGAAAAGATGCTTCCACTACTCATAAAATATCAAAATTAAAACCACAATGAGATACCCTCTACCACTTTACAAATACTTGCAAACCTCTTCACATATGCACCTCCAATCACTTGTCCTGATTTTATCTCTACAGAGCACTTGTCACTAACATAATTATATTTTGTTTATCACATTGACTGCCTACTTTTCCCCCCACTGCACATTCTCCCAGAATGTAAACTTCATGAAAATAGGAATTTTGATTGTCTTGTTCACCTCAGCACCTGTGGTTGGCTAGAATGATTCCTGGCACATAGGCATTAGATCATTTGCTGAATGAATGGAGACCTCTGATTCAGCAATTCCCCCCTTCTAAGCACAAACCCTAGTGAAACTCTCTCACATGTACACACAGATCCAGGCACAGGGGAGTATCATTTTCAGTAGAAGGAAAATTGGGAAAACCCTAAATGTCCTCAGTAAAGGAATGAATAAATACATTGTGTGTGTTTATATAAGGGAACCTAACAATTAACATGAATTAAATTGATTGACATAGATAAAAATCAAAAACTTTGGCTTGGAGAAAAAAGCAAATTACATACAGTAATGTATAAACACCTGGATAGAAAAGGTCACCTCAGAGTGAGGATAACGTGGGCAGAGAGAAGAAATAAGAAGAATATGAAGGCTAAAAGAATATCTGTCAATATTATCACTTTAAGTTTTTTCCTGAAGAAAATATGAGAAAAATAGTGGTTTTTAAATGTTAAGTTTCTCTGCATTTTTCTAGTGTTTAAAATGTTTCATAATTTTTGAAAAGCATTTTCATATAGGTAAAAATAGCTCTTAGTTTCTTTTCCTGTACTAATAAGTAATTATAGCTTCTTTCCATGATAATGATAATAATGATAATGACAATGATTATTCTTTTCCCTCTTGTTATTAAATCTGCTATTTTATTTCTCTTTATATCATGCTTCTTTCCAAAAATAATTTGATATGGCTTATAAAAAGAGATATAAATAACAATCTCACAAGGTCATTTAAAAAGTAACAGGTAAATAAGCTAGCTATTAAAGTAAATTAATGCCATAATTGAGTTTCAAATTTTGCTCAAGCTTCTTGAAGCTTGGATGACAAGCAAACACAGCCAAACAATTACATAGCTCTCAGTATTGTAAAAGGCATCTTGAGAAAGACAAAGCTTTTCTTGGCATTTAATTCTCAAAGAAAGTTATCATGTATAACTTTATATTGGGGAAACTGACATGGACAATGTCCTTAAGAGCATTTTACTAAAATCAAAAGTTTATTTCAGATGCTTTTTCTTACAAATACTTTGTTAAAAAGCTGAGGACATAACATCTTAGCATGGTTCAGAAAGGGCATTAATTCTTTAGAAGCTAAAGTAACATATGCCTTTAGTCATCTAACTAAATTCAAAGATAAAACATCCATATGGGTAGGTAGGGAGCATGTCTCTTAGATAATTGTTCCTAAATATAATTTCCTTCAGACAAGCTATTGGTAAATAGAAACCAAACATCCATCATAAAAGATTATAGTCACAGACTCAAACCTGTAGCTAAGTTACTGAGCAAGAGCAGGTAGCTTTATTAAACATCACTTCAGAGATAACTTGAAAAAGAAAATTATAGAACAAAGGCCTGATGCATCATATGCTCCAACTGGCAGGAACCAAAGTTTTCTTTTAGACTTGTCTATTCTTTAAGTCTAAAAGAAATGCTATTCAGAACCCTAAATTCAGATTTGGTGAGTCAGGGGTTACACACACCAGGAGATGCTGTGGTTTACTGAGTGCATATTTTTTTTGTACCTCTTTTCTAATGCCTGTAATATAGAGATTTATATTTGGGTTAGTCCTAACAAAATACTATAATGGAAGGTTCACTTACACATTGATTATTTCTGCTTCCACAGCAAAATAAGGAAGAAACAACTAATATCCAACAATATTGAACTTAAAGTAGGAAATCGAGTACAACTATAAAGATCTTGTGCTAATGATCACTTCCATTTGTATCACCTTTTTCATCCTTTTATGCCTGATCTCATCTAATCCTCACAAGAACCTATGAGATGGTAAATAGCAATAAAATTTGACAGTACTGATGCTAAAACTTTGGGCAATTTAATGAGTTGATCCAAATGACAGAGCTAGTCTGTAGTATAATCAGGACTTGAATTCATGAGTCCTGGCTACAAACTCAGCTGCCTTTCTAACACACTTTCTATTCCCAGCACAAGCTTTTATGATCTTCATTCAATCTGTCACATGGTTGGGAGGGTGCTAAGGTTTGAATATGTCCCCTAAAGGTTCATGTGATGGAAAAATTAATTTCCAAAGTCATGTTAAAGGTATTTTGAAGTGGGGCCTCTGGGAGGTAATAACAATTAAATGAGGTCATGAGGATAGGATCCTAATGATGGTATTAGTGGATTTATAAAAAGAAGAAGAAAGTTTCCTCTTCTAAGTTGCTTGCTGCCTTGCCAGGTGATGCTCTGTATCATGTTATAAACTAGCTAATAGACCTTTTTCAGAAACCGAGTGGATGTAGGTGTCATGTTCTTGGACTTCTAGCCTGTAGAAACTTGAGTCAAAAAAATTTCTTCCCTTTATAAATTACTAGGTCTAAGATATTTTGTGAAAGTAACAGAAAATAGATTCACATAGTTTATTCTCTACATGAACCCTCCACGATAGAATAATAAAGCTTTCCTCAAATATATCGTTTCTTAAATGTGGAAGCCATCATGAATGCTTTTTAAAAGTTCTTTGATGAATTGGAATTGCAATTAACATAATCAGAAACAAGAGCAAATGCACATCTAAGAACTCATAGATCACATTCTGAAAGAGATGTGAAATAGATGGTCTTTCAAAATGAGGTTCATAGTTTAAGATTCATAAAAAGTTATGCTTTCTTTTCAAGTTTGATTCTCCTACATTTGGAGCTAAGTATTCTGAGATAAAATTAATTTCTTCAGGTATGGAATTGAGCTTCATGCTTATTTAATAAATAAGGGTAATCTAAAAATCATAGAGCTACCCAGACTGAGTTGATCATATGTTCAACTTCCTTAGTCTAAAGCTACTCTCTGTGGGAGGAAGGAACTAAAGGAATGGCTGGCCTTGCTAAACCAACGTGAAAGGCCTGGGGACAACACTGCACAATGTAAGCGGGACATTTTCCGCAAGTGTCAGAATTGCTTACCTTCAAATACCAGATCAACAAAGCTACTGGGAAAGCCTGGAGTCCAAAAATATGTTAAGTAGCTTGCACTAATTTTAAACCAGTGTTGACCTCCATTTATTCAAATGCATAAGCATACTCTCTTAACTGCCAAATAAAAATATCCCTTTGTTTTCCTTTACCTACTCAAACTGACTAACAAGCATCATACCTGATACAGACCAGATTTCAATAGTTTCTAAACCTCTCCTGGGTAAACAAGTGTCTGTTTCAAATCAGTCTTCATAAATATGAATCCCACAGGTAATGTTGCTCTAAAAAGGAATGCCCTGACATTAGCAAAATACATGTTCCCATAGAGATTGTGTTTTCAGTTTTGCATTGCTGTGACCAAAATACCTGACAAGAACAACTTAGAGGAGGGAAAGTTTATTTTGGCTCACAATTTCAGAGATTTAGTCCATGACCAGCTGAGTCCATTGCTTTGGGCCTGAGCTGAGGCAGAACATCATGGCAGAAGGGCATGGCTGAGGGAAGCTGCTCTCCTCATGGAAGTCAGGAAGCAGGAAAGGAAAGGGGCTGCAGGGAAAATGAACCCTTACAGGGCACCACACCAGTGACCCACCTCTTACAGCCGTGCCCCACCTGCTCATAGTTACCACCCAGCCCTTTCAAACTAGGATGGACCGATTAGGGTGCAGCTCTCACAATGCAATTATTTTATCTCCAACATAGCTGCATTAACACCAGAGCTTTGTGGGGACATCTCATATCCAAACCATAACAGGTATTAAAGCAACTACCCAACTGTAATCCGTTATGTGAAGTCTTCAGTTATAAAAAGAAAAGGAGATTAAGCAGTGAAATAAGTGAGGTATCACACTTTACTTAGTTGGAGGTTAACCAGAAGGGTCTGTGCTCTATGAGGATAACATGACTGGCATGGTATGAAAAACTCAGGCATGGGCTGGGGTTGTGGCTCAGTGGTAGAACACTTGTCTAGCATGCCTGCAGCACTGGGTTCAATCGTCAGCACCACATAAAAATAAATAAATAAAATAAAGATATTGTGTCCATCTACATTAAAAAAATAAAATAAAAAATAAATAAAATAATAAATAATAAATAAATAATAAATAAATAAATAAATAAAATAATAAATAATAAATAATTATAATAAATAATAAATAAAATAATAAATAAATAAATAAAATAAAAAATAAAAAACTCAGGCACAACACGAGGAAGAACTCCTTCTGCAGGAAAGGCACACTTCTCTGTCCATATCTCACAGTCTAAGTTTTTTTAATATGTTCTTTTTAGATATACATGATAGTAGAATGTATTTTGACACATCATATATACATGGAGTATAATTTCCCATTTTGTGGTTGTACATGATGTGGAGTTACACTCATCATGTATTCATATACCAACATAGGAAAATTATGTTCAATTCATTCTACTGTCTTTCCCATTCTCATCTCCACACCCTTCTTGCCATTCTGCCCTCCCCATTCAATCTGGAGAACTTCCTCTTCTCCCTCCCCCAGCCTCCCCTTCTCCCTCCCCCAGCCTCCCCTTCTCCCTCCCCCAG
>JAJEJO010051482.1:0-81152 GCA_020662805.1 Glaucomys volans
TTTTATGATGATTGCTTCAAAATCTTTGTTAGGAAACTAACAACTGTTATTCAGCATTGGTATCTATTGACTGTCTTCATTCAAGTTATTTTCCTGGTCTTTTATGACAAGTCATTTTTATCAATTTGAACATATTGAGTCTAATGTTCTGAGACTATGGATTTTCTTTGAACCTTCTCCTTTAGTCAGCTTCATCTGTTACCACCCCAGGAGAAGGGAGAAAACACAATAGAACCCTAGTCAATCCCTGACCCAACACTTTACCTAAGATTCGTATCTGCTTTCCTCAGTAATTTCCCCTAGCCAGCACAGTCATTCTTTTCTTAATGAATCATAGTAAACTGAATTAACTTGTGGTCTTGTCTTTCAAGGTTTCATAGGTAGAAATGTGATGGGGTGCACCAAAGCAGGCCCAGCCTATAGAGTTCAATACAAATATGTAGTTACTGCTTATCCACAGATGGCATTGAAAATATTCAAAAATTCAATTAAAACCTTGCCATTAATAAATTCCACTGTCAAGTACAATGTGGTAGATGCTTTAAAGATATGCAGTCTTTGAAAGTGCAAAATTAGGGGGCATCATTTCTGAAGGAATGGAAAGAGAAGATTGCTTAGATAAAGTAGTTAAGGCACTATTCCCAAATTCCCAAACAAAACTCTAGTCTTTTTGAAGGGAAGACAAAGGCTTTCTATTGCTGACCAGGGTCAGGAGCCCAGAGACCAAGCAGTTCTGCAACCCTCAACTGCAATTGGGGATGGGACTAAGCTTATACGGACTAAAACCCAAAGAAGGCAGGGCAGAGGAGGCAATTATAATCACAAGATACATTTCATAAATTGGAAAAGTGCCAGATTACAAAAAAAGAGTCATATTGTAATATTCTCAGAAAAACAATCTTGCCTGGTTCCACAGGTCAAGGATATTGTGGTTAGGGTCTGAATGGGTTGGGGTGGACATGTTAGCCTTCTAGGGTCCAAATGGGTGGGCTCATGTGAAGGGTGCCAATTTCACACAGGGTGAGGGTCTGAATAAAATGAGGTATGTCTGGGCTAATTTTCAAATCAGCCCATAACAAAGTAAGATTTGTACCTTTGAGACATGGGTAGAATCTTAGCAGAAGATCAAAATACATAAGATAGACAAATATGCAAGATTGATACAAGATAGCAGATGGGAACTAAACTAAAATCAGGAAAGATAGGCGATGAGACAGGCATGTTGCACTCATACATGACTAGCTTTGTATGAAAAAATAAATAATTTGAATTTTATCCACACCTGGTGAGAGCCAGAGAAGGAATAATGTATGTCAGCATTCTAACCTGGAAACTGGAGCAAAAAATTCAGAGGCAGAGAGCCCAGAAAGTGGGCCATTTTCCCAACAATCCAAGTGAAAATGAGCCATGGGTGCTGAGGTTTGTAAGAGAGATTCCTAAGATGGAATCAATGGGATCTAATTAGAGATTTAGAAGGAAGAATTACAGTGGTACTTCATAAAAGAAACCTAATTTAAACAAAACAAAACAAAAAACATAAAACTTTTGGATTGAAGGAGGAGACAGATTTCCAATCTTGACAGCTAGGTGAATAGGCATTAAGCAAGAACAGCTTCGCCCAAACGCGGCTGGGTCAAATGTTGCAACTATATGAACATCAAAGAATGATGCTATTTACAAAGGAAAATCGTGCTGAGAAGGTGGATATTGAAGATGCTTTTCCAATGTTCAGGTGGGACCTTTCATGAGAATGAGTTCGAGTGACCTGTACAGTGCCATCACCAGGTGTTGTAGAAACAATGTGGAATTTAACGGAAAAGCAATTGATGTCAGTTCTTTTTGGCCACTTATACTGTGAAACTGGAGGTGAATCAGTTAGTCTTTGGAAGCAACATTCCATAAATAGCATGAAATTGCCATAAACCATCTTTAGATTGTATTGTTTTGCTATTGAGTATATTAGCATTCAAAACAACACTAATATGAAGAATACATTTAGTTTAAAGTAATATTATATGAGAAGTCATATAATGAAAAATTTTGCCATGTAGCTTCTCCCCATCCTCATTCTTGTCTCCTATCTTGTGAAGAGGTTGGCTTCTTCATTCATATTCCTCTCTGATTCCTTCATCTTTTAAGTTCTTGGCGCTCTTTTCCACTGTGGAGCATAACATTTCTAGGGGTGGCTGTTCCTTCCCCATTTGCAGCCCAAATTGGAGTTCAGGTCCCGGTTAAGCATCTGGGCTCCATCTTCAGAACCTTTCACAACACAACCCAGTTACTCTCCTAAAATGACTTTGTTATCATCTCAAATGACAATGTCCCAAAGCTTTTCAAAACCTTTATGGGGATTTAAAAGCAATTGTTATTGAAATTCTCAGAAAATGCCAAAGAAATCATTAACTCACTATAATGAGTTGCCAAACAAACCTAATTGCTGGAGTCCTACAGACTTCAAAGTGCCTCATGGCTAATGACTGAAGGTACTAAGGGAAACATTGGGTAAGATTTTAGTTTTGTTTTTTTTCCCCCTTTAGTTGTTGTTTTAATTGCAATTATATTTACAGAGCTGCTCTATGAGGAAATCTCAGGAAACTTAAAGTTTGATCAGAAACATATATGTGTGTGTGTGTGTGTGTGTGTGTGTTTGTGCACGCGCACACGCAGGTATAACACTGGCCCCTCCTTACTGGTTTATGAATATTGATGAAGTTATTTGACCTCTTTAAATCTCAATTTACTCATCCTAAAAATGCATATTATAAAATTTGCTGTCATAAGATATGATATAAGGTCATACACACACAGAGATTATTATTCCAAAGTAAGGAAATATCTGATGAGAACGAAGGGAGCAAAGAATAAAACCAAAGGCAAACCTGATGGAGCCGGCATTGTGCAACAGGCCTATGGCATCCTGGCCTGGAGCAGCTGCCCTTCCTCATGGCAATCCTGGGTGTTCAGATTAACATCCAGCACTGAAGTGACTCATTGGAGGGAAAAACCATGCGCATGGACTAGAAAGCTCTTCAAGGGTATAACTGAACTGCCTGCATTCCAATTCCAACCCCACCCTTGCCAGTTCCGTGACCCTGAGTGTGTTCTGTAATGTCTTTGAGCTTCCTCTTCCTTCTCTTAGATCAGTATGTTCATGATAACTAACTTGTAAGATTGTTGTAAACAGTAATGAAATGATATTTAATCACTTAGTATAGTACCTGGCACGTAATAAATGCACTTATTAACTGTCATGTTGACATCTGTGGCTCTCCATGGCAGTTATTTGGGGGATCATAATGTTCCCCAAACAATGATTATATTACATCTCATTTCATATGAAGAAAAGAATACTTACTATGAAGATAGATTATCCTGGTCTAAATAGTCACTTCCTACCTTTATGTACATTTTATTGGGCCAGATCTGCCAAAGGAATAACAAAAACAAAATATTTTATATGCATGTATGTGGATAAGAGAGAGATAAAAAAGGAGATCCCAAGGAGGCATTAATGTTCTATAAAAATAAGAAGATGCACCCTTTTTTAGAAAAAAGGATCACAAAATAATATAAGAATTACTAAATTTATATTTTTTGATAAGTTTTAATGCATAATACAGGTATTAATTGTTTTCTTCCAGTCATGCATGTAATGAAAGGAATTTATAGAATATGAAATTTAAAAATAAGCATATACATTAAAATAAATATGTTGGGTAGATCCTAAACATATGGTGTGATTTAAACAATCACAATGTTATTTTTTTCCAATATTCAAGGAGATATTTACACCCATTTTTCCCTGTGGAAACATTGATCAAAGTTCTTTTTTGTTTCTTATTAATTAATTTATTTTCCTCCAAATGAAAAGTAAACTCTGAAGAGTTTACTTTTATTTCACACACACACACACATGCATGCATACACACACAAATAAATATACCTAATCTATGCCATTTACCTAAAAATTGTTTAGTGTCTTGGATCTTTTTAGCCTGCATTTTATTTTTTGAATTTGAATTTTTTGAATTTATATTTTTGAATCTGTGTGTGCATCTGATCTTGTTGGTCATAAATCACAGAAGAACATGATTAAAAAAATAAATGTTGCAATCATTCTACTTAACCTTTTGAATCTAAATTATAATATATAAAATGAACATAGTAAGCTTTGATATCTGTAAAGGACCAGCTAAGATGATTTTCTCTCTTAGGCTTCTTTTCTTCTTGGGTTACCAACCAAGGTACATTTTTTGTGTAAAAATGTCCCACTCTAGTGCAGGTCACACACAATTTTTAATCCTAGAAGAGGTACTTGTTCCAAGGTCATCTTAATGGTGTCCTGTTCTAGGCTGGAGAAGACACTGCTCCTCCATATCCCTCTATTTCTCTGCTATTCAGAAATAATTTGTGTGCAGTTCAAGCCAACTATAAGCTTCCTGGTCCTCTAGGTTATTGAGAGGAAGGAGGATATAGCTTACCTGTCTCTGGCTGGCACCACATTTTATAGGCTCAACAGAGCAAGGCAATGTTAAGAGTACTATGTGTTAGTAGCAGAAATGTCACTCACTCCTGAAAACTGTAGCGGAGTGACAGATTCTAGAAAATGAGCAACTATTATGTCAGCTCAGAAATCCTGTCCAGGGCATTAGAGTTAGAAGTTTCATCAAGACCAACTGCTTGCTCTTTGACATTTTGCTAATTGTAGAGTTTATGAGAGTAGATACAGGGTATAGGCATTGAGCTCAGAAACTTAATTCAGCTTTTAACTACGACTAATGTTTATAAGGTGACCCATATGCAAAGCATTATGACCATCTCCTAAATCTAATAAAGTAGGCCAAAAGCACACCCATATTCTTACCAAATGAAGCACATAAATCAACCAACACACTGGTACAACAACAATGTATGTATCTCCTCCATCCCTCAGCCACAAGAAAACTCAGTTCCTTTTTAGGCAACGTTACCTTGAGAAGAAGAAATCGGTCTTCTGAGGAAAAACTTTGTGATGCTGCACCATTCCTTCTGAAAAGAGAATGAAATATATGAGATAATCAATTTTTGTATTGCCTTACTCTAACAAAGCCTTAGCTTCATTTCTGTATATGTAAGTTTCTCCCACCTCCCCATCTCTGCCTGGGAACAGTTTTAGATTCTTTGATATTCTCAGGAATGACTCTCAGTCACATCCATTTCTTTAAGCTGTACCATGAGTTGCTCCACAATTTTAAGATATTATATTGAAATTAAAAGACATGGTGGGCAGGAAAATGGCTGGAACTTGAGAACATTATGTTAATAAGTCAAACTCAGAAACTCAAGAATCATATGCTTCCTCTCATATCACATGTAAGGAACACAGAGATGAAAAGTTAAAAGAAAAGTGGTGGGGGAATTTCATGAATATCAACGGGAGATCAGTAGCATACAGGAAAGGGACCAGGGGGAGGGAGGAAGGGAGGGAAAGGGGAAATACTGGGGCATGATGCTTGTCAAATTATATTTTTATTGTATTGTGTGCATATATAAATATATACCAAAAATGTCCCACCAGGATGTACAACTATAATGCACCAATAAAAAATATGGGAGACAAAAAATAGGTATGGTGATCTAGAGAAACCTGTACACATATAGAGAATATTTCTGCCAACAATAAAAGAATACATATTTTTCAAATTCCCAACAAACATTTTAAAATATAGTCTATAAATCAAACCTTAATAAATTTTTAAAAACTGAAAAAATAAAGTATATCCTAATATACAATGGATTCAAACTAGGTATCAATTATAGAAACATTAACAGGAAAATCTATAAACATGTAGCAACTAAATAATACTCTTTTGAATAATCCTTGAATTATTTAGATGGAAGTCTCTCTGAAATTTTTCAAAAATAAAATTGAATGAAAACTAAGACACAGCATATAGAGATATAGCATTTCTAGCATTTCTATAGCATAGAGATAAAGCACTTCTAAGAGGGAAATTTGAAGTACTCAAATTCTTATATTAGAAGAAAAAAAACAAAATTTATTATTTGATATTCTAGAAAACAAAGACCAGAAAAGAAATAAGCAAGTGGGAGAACTAATAAGGGAAATTCAATAAATTGAAGATGGGAAATGATAGAGAAAACTCAACAAATCAAAAAGTGGGCTTTTTAAAGTCATTGATACTGATTTATTGTATATATTGATGTGAAAAAAGATGGAAGTCAACAACAAATTAAATTGGAAATATTACTGAAAATCCTGCAACCATTGAGAAGAGAGCAATGAAATTCAAAAGAAAGAAACAGATGCTCATATACCTGTCAATATAAAAGAAATGAAATAGCTATTCAAAATCCAGCAAAACTGAATCAAGATAAGATCAACAATCTGAATGTCTTCATAACCATTAAATATATTAATTATTAATTTAAAAGCTCAAAAAAGTAATTCCTAAGCACAATTTTTTAAAAAAATTAACACCTATTTTACACATCTTCTTCAGAAAATATAATATGTTGAAACACTCAATTTTTCTTTCTAAAGTTAGATGTAAAATTCATCAATAAAATATTAGCAAATTGATTCTAACAATTTATAAAATAATAATATCCCATGACTAAGTGGAATTTATTACAGCCATGTTAGTTAGGCAGGTTCAGATTGTAAACAGAGATGCAACAAAAGTCTAACAGAATTGAATATTCATTCATGATATAAACTTTCAAAAAGATAAGGAATGAGGGGAGTTTTCTAAATTTGATAAAGAACATCCACAAAACATTCATAGCTCACATTATACTTGATGTTAGATTTGCTGAGTTTTCATTACTATTCAAAACAAAGCTAGAATTGTCTCTCACCATATTCGACATTATATTGGAAAGTCTACCCTATGCCATAAGGTAAAAAATGAACATAAAGACATATAGAACTGAAAGGAAAAAATAAAAATTACAATAAATCCATGTGAAAAATCCTAAAACTATTGAGTCAGTTTAGCAAGGTCAAAAGAAAGGTCAATGATCTAATAAAAATATACAATATTCTACAACTCCATAAAACTTATTCAAAACTCTCACAAATAACAATTAAAAAGCAATAATAAAATATATTTGAAAAAATAATTTATATTTTATGTGTGTGTGTGTGACAGAGAGATGCCACATATAACAATGGTAAAATGCACATTTTATCAAGTACATGCGGAAGATTTTTCAGTCTGCCGAAGTTGAGTCATAAAATAATTTTTTGAAAAATTTTAAAGGATTAAAATACAGGGGGCTGGGGTTGAGTGCTTGTCTATCACACATGAGGAGCTGGGTTTGATCCTTGGTGCCACGTAAATTAAATTAAATAAATAAATAAATAAATAAATAAATAAATAAATAAAATGAAGATAGTGTGTTCATCTACAACTAGGAAAGAAATGAAAGTACAATAAAGTCAAATATAAATAATTTAAAAAATTAAAAAGCCTCTGTAAATTAAGAAATGTATTCTTAAATAGCACAAAGATCAATTAAAAAGTCAAAATAGACATTAGAAAACCTTGGAATCAGTAAAATTAACTGAATTTAATGAAAGCTAAAGGACAAAATAATAAGCATAAGGAAAGAATTTTTTAAAAGAAAACGCTAACAATAAAGATTGTCAGAACAACAAAAGGTTACTTCTTTCACAGAATAATAAAATAAGAATCTTTGGTGAGTCTGATCAAGAAAAAAGAGAGAGAGCCAGGCATAGTGGTACACACATTTAATCCCAGTGACTGGGGAGGTTTAGGCAGGAGGATTAGGAGTTTAAAGCCAGCCTCAACAAGTTAGTGAGGCCCTAAGAAATTTAGTGAGAACTTGCCTCAAAATAAAAATGAATAAATAAATAAAAAGGGCCAGGAATGTGACTCAGTGGTTAAGCACCCCTGGGTTCCATCCCTGGTACAAAAAAAAGGGGGGGGGAGAAAGCAAAAGTCACAAAAATTGCTTCAGAAACTGAAATTAAAATAATCAGTCACAAATGAAAGATGAAATTTAATCATATAAAAGAAGTAGAAATATTGAAAAAATACAATAATTAAAATCTAGCAAAAAATATCATGTGTAGGTAGTTTAATGACTGCTAATTATGTTAGTCAATGATCAGAACATTTTCTAATCAAACTCTAGACCTCACTGTCTTCACTAGCAAAATGTACACATCTTCAAAGGAGAAATAACACTAATTTAAAACTCTTTCCTAATGTAGAAAATTATGGAAGAATTTCTGAACATTTTAAGAGATAAAGATAATTTTTATAACAAATAAAAAAGATATGGAGTGACAACTATATGTTAATTTACTCCAGAGTATAGGAACAAAATTAAAATACTTGCTGGGCAAGATGGCACACTCTGTAATCCCAGTGGCTCTGGAGGCTGAAGCAGGAAGATCGAGAGTTCAAAGCCTAGAGATAGAATCCTGTTTTCACAATCCGAAATGGACGTTGCTCTCCACATTTGTTTCTCTATACTTTTGAATGCATCTCTATATACGTTTTAATTGTTGCTGTATTTCATTCTATATCCTCAATTTATTATAATCTAATGGTGTTTCTAATTTACCAGGTTGAGTGACAGTGTAAAAACCTTATCTACCCTATGCAGTTATAAGGTATCTTAAATATTTTTATTAAATACATTGAATGCTGAAATGAACGGTATTACTTTCTTTTTGCTTCAGTTATCAAACATAATTTAGGAAATTAAACATATTGAATTTATTAATATTCTTACTCTTTCTATCATTCTTTTTCCTAGAGCCCTATCTTTCTTTTCCATTGAGAATTACTTTGAGCCTTTCTTGAATGGATTTGCTGGTGAAAACTTCTTTGGTTTTCATTCTCTAAAATGTCTCATTTCACTTCATTTCTGAAGGATATTTTGCCTGGATATAGTATCCTGTGTTCAAAGTTCTTTTTTCCCCCAGAACTTGAAAACTATATTTCCCTCTAGCTTCCACAGTTTCTGACAAGGAAATCTGCTGAATTTGAATGGTTTCTGTTGGAGGTAAAGTGTTTTCATTTTTTTTTTCTTTTTTTTTTGTGTTCGGAAGAAGTTTGATTCATGAGGTATGTTGGTGAAGATTTCTTTGTGTTTATGATATTTTGGTATTGGTTCCCATCTTCAATGTGGAGGGTTATGTTATTTGTTAAATAAGGAATTTTTCAGTCATTATTTCTTATTTACTTATTTTAATTGTCATATTAAAAACTGTACATATTTATGAGCTGACATAAGATTTGATTTGTATATATACTGTGTAATGTTCAGGTCAGTATAAGCATATCAGTATTCTCAAATATTTGTTATTTCTTTGTGATGAAAACATTTGAAATCCTTTACTGTAGCTTCTTAGAAACATATAGTGTATGGAGCCATCCATGGCCAGCAAATAAAACAATAAAACCAGGCTTAGTGAGCTGTCAGACATGGAAATCTGGCTCACCAGAACTGGTAATCATTACAAGACTGTTCCAGATCGCCTGGAGTTTGTGGTATCCATGCAGTGACTCACCGCCGGAATTTGCAGGTCCTGCTGGATAACCCACTAGAACAAATGGCTTCTTTAACTCCACCCTATCCTGTTTCTCATGGAAGAAGCTCCTCCTGGTCTCCCTTAATACCTGTATGACTCTAAACAAATGAAAAGTGGGCTCTTCTATCTTTTGTTAGAGTCAGAGACTAGCATGGCTCAATTGGTCATGCCCCTGATTCAAAAAAGATAATTCCCCCCTATGTTTTTTTTTTTATTTTAATTAAGTTTCTTAGTGATTAATTTACAGCCAGCCCATCCCTCCAACAGAAACTGTTTCCCTCACCCACACTGGACATGGACAGCACTCGAGAATATAGTACATTTTCCTTGTGTTAGTTTTCCATCACTGTGATAAAACCTGAGAAAATCACCTTCAAGGAGGAAGGATTTAGTTGGGTTCATGATTTCACATGTTTCAGTCTATGGTCAGCTGCCTCCATTGTTATAGACCTGTGTCAAGGAAGAACAAGGCAAGGTGCCTGTGGTGGAGCAAATCTGCTCACCTTATGGAGGCCAAGCAACAAAGGAAGATAGAGGAAGGAGCCAGGTCCCAATATCCCTATCCATTGCATGTCCCCAGTGGCCTGATTTTCTTTCACTAAACTTTATCTCCTAATGGTTCCACCACCTCCCAATATTGCCACAGGCTGGGGGCCAAGTCTTCAACACATGGACTTTTAGGGGACAACTATATTCAAGTCATGACAATCCTTCGCCATATATTTTTAAAATATTGTTTCAGCCTCACCACCCCCCTACTCTTTGTTTCAAGGACACTAACAAAAGGAATGTCAGATATTTTGTTACATTGTCAGATGTCTCTTGAATTCTCCCCATATTCACTCCCTTTTGGATTGGGTGATTTTTATTTTTCATTTTAAAGTTCATTATTTTTTTTTCCTTTGTGCCCTCTATTCTACCGATCTTGTTTTAATTTTAGCTTTTGTGTTTTTCCATAATAAAATTTCTGTTCAATTCTTGTGTAAATCTTTTTTTCCTTTGCTAAGATTTCCTAGTTTACTACCAAAATGTTCCAGATTTTTTGTTTCAACCATTTTCATAATTGCACATTGAATATTTTTAAATCAAAGTCAAAATATTATAACATCTCTGTCATCTTTGTCTTGGCATCCATTGATTGTATCTTTTGATCCAAGATTGAGTTTTTCCTGGTTCTTAGTAGGATGAGTAATTTTTGATGAAAAAACTAGACAGTGTGGATATTTTTATAGCACTGAGTATCTTATTCAAATGTTCACTTTTATCTGGTTGTTTTTTGAGACTTATTAAAGAAAAAAATGGGAATACAATTCTTTTGCTGCTTGGAGTGGACAGAAGTCAAGAATCTTCTCATGGCCCTCAAAGGTACAGACTTATTGCTTCTGCTAATTGGGGTGAGGGTTCCAGCTCTCTCACATTCCTTTGATAATATCACCAAGGTTGGGAGAGGTAGTTGTGCCTCATTGTGCCTGCTCCCATGTGGCCTCCAGACACCAGAGAGTGAGCAGGGGCAGCCCCCTTACTGTTGATTCTCTCCCCTGAATCTCCTCTGGCATTATTCAATGGGGGATGGAGGGACAGATTATAACTGCAGGTGGAAATTAAAGTCCAGGATTCTCACATGGTCTCTACCGACATTGAGCATAGGAGAGATTTTGCTGGCAAGGTTGGAAGTCCCAAGCCCCTACTCTATGTTCTCAATGTCCCACCACACCTCTTACTACTCAGATAAAATAAGACAGGACTATCCTTGTCCTACTGATGTCAACATGATGTGAATTATCACATAAAAGAAAATCCTTGTGTTCCAAAATTAGAAATCAGTTATGAATTCTGGTTCAGAGTCCAGACTCCTGCATTAAAAAAAATGCCCTTCTGAGGGTGAGCTTCTTGGCTATTGTAGCTGCATAGAACTGACATGTAGCATTGCTCATATTAACTGAAGTTAGGGAAACTCTGGAAAATGTTCCTATTGTTTTGTACCTTGGTATTACAATTTTTTATAAATGAAAAAAAGAATAAAACAATTTGGTAGTTTGTAGCAATTACTTTTAAACACTGTACTAACATTCTCTGCATGTATTATTTTGAGATTGCCTTATAGACACTAAATTTGAGATAAGATATTTAATTGATATCCACATTTTGGGTGAATTTCCCCTGTATTGTCTTAGGAGCAGTGAAAGTTGATAGAGTCAAGACCTGTTTTCACTCCAAAGAGTATTAATGGGTTTCCTTTCAAAGAATTATTGCCCAGATGATGCCACCATATCCTTATTTTCACAGCCAGCATTCTCAAAACAAAACTAACAAACTAAGAAGCTCTACTTCCACACATCTTGCATTTTCACACACTTAATGGAATAGCTGCAGAGTATCCATGTGGGTGGCATGGTTTTGAGATCTGAGTTGCCTATTATTCCACCACAAGGACACATAGAATACATGAAAAGTTAAGGAGAATCTGGGGCTTACCACTGTCAATCTTTCTGCTTATTGCCAAAGTAGAAAAATACATAATTTAGATCATGTGGACTGCTGAGAACACAATCTCAAATGTGATGCATGTGTGTGCATGTGAGACAGAGAAAGAGAGAGATCTCAAAAGCAACAAAATACTAACATGATAGTGTTAAATTACTGGGTTAAACTCTACTTGCAGAATCCAGAGAGATAATCTCAGTGTTCAAAGCCATTTTTGCCTTAAGATCTTTGCTTAATCTCTAAGAAAGACCAGCAAATCCGAGTCAACAATTGTGGTTGCATGCGGGTACCCAGAAATGAAGTCCAATGTACCTGAGAAAGCCTCTCTCACTTCAGGGTGGGTATTGAAACATCTGTTTCTTCCCCAACAGAAAACTCAGAATAAACAAGTCAACAGACTTGCAGCCCTGCAACCTGAATTCATAACATTGAGAAGTCTCTAATTTGAAATCAGGAATAAATTTGTCCCAGATTCTTGGCAGAAGCAAAAGAAAAAAGAAAAAGAAAGCAAGAAAGAAAGTTACAAACATCTATATGATCAAAGTTTAGAAAAGAGCAAAAAGCAAATTGCCACACAGAAGGGCAGGAAACATGAGTGAGAAGCCATTGATGGAGGGTGGGGCAGAAAGCTGAAGCAACCGACAAGGATTTAGATGTTAAAATGAAAAGATTGTGATTATACAACAACTCCACTGACTATTTACAATAGAATATAAACCAAGACTTTAATATGGGAACTAGAAACCAGAACAAAGTGACATTGCAGATTTGGAAAAGAACCAAGCAGTAATCCTGGAACTGAAAACACTAAAAATGAAATTAAAAACAGAAAAGAAAGCCAATAAGCACAGCTGAGGAGATAAGTGGTAAAATAGAATGTGGATCAAAAGCACATAGAGAGACAGAAATTTGGAACATACAAAGAAGAAGGCAAAATATAGAGAATGGATGCAGTGGCGAAGACTCACCTATATTAGTTGGAATCCCAGGAAAGGTAGATGGGGCGAAAGCTACTTTTTAAGGTGATAATGGCAACAAATATTAAAAAGGTGATTAAGATACTACATAATGTCAAGAATCTCAAGAGAGTTCTGAAGAATAAAAGAAATTAACAAAGGCATGTTATGTTGGAAATAAGGAAAATAAAAGGCAAAGAGTAAAGTCTTAAAAGCAGCCAGCCAGGAGCACAAGAGGGATGATGGGAGACGACAGCTCAACAGGGGGAGGCAGGCAACAGGAGGACATTTCAAGAAGTTAAAAGGCAATGGACAGCTACTACATGGGGTTTTAATCTCAGTCAAGAAATTTTTTCAAATATTAGTGAAATGAAAACAGACTAACAGAAATGGAGTGGGCCAGAATTATACTCAAGAAATTCTTAATTCTCTCTTTCGGAAAGAAGAAAAAATAATTCCAAGGAAGCTCAGGGACAGAAGAAAGAATTTGGCAGACATGAAGTTGCATTCAAATGTAAATTGGTTGTTAAACAGTTAAGAACATTGAGAATTCCCTTCAATAGATATGTCAGGAGTGGCAAAAATTTATCAAAAATTTTAAATCAATTTATTGTTTAGCGTTATAAAAAGGCATGAGTTATCATTTGATTTTTATAAATAAGGAATGCTTGTTGCAATTTCTAGGGTTAACACTAAACTAATGAGAAAAAATGTGGTGCATGCCTTCCCATCCAGTTTAATAATAGGAGTGATGTTGGACAAATTATATTTTTATATTGTGTGCATATACAAATATGTATCAACAGAACCCACTATTCTATACATTTGTAATGCACCAATTTAAAAAGTGGGGAAAAAATCAGTGCATTAACATAAAAAACAAAGCAGTTTGGGAGACTGTAGTCGATTATCAGAAAAAATTAAAAATCATACTATATTGCACTCATAAGCAGATGGAGCACAGAACTCCACACTTTGTTGAGTGTAAACTGCACATAGAGACTTCTACCAAGTACTATAGTTTGGAAAGAGGTAGGGAAAGAGCCACTTTCCAGGGAGAAACCTGGTGAACATTATCCCAGCAAGTTGTTGAAAGTTCACATATAAATCATGTTAATCATGCAGTCTTGATAGAATGTGATCAGATTGACACTTCACCTCTGTGACCTTCTAAAAAAGGAAAAAAAAAAACTGCAGACATCATGAGGAAAGATATCATGAGATTGTGTAAAACACCTGCCAGTGCTCCTGAAAACTCTCACTGGAAAACAAAGCAAGTCTGAGAATCTATCACCAACATGAAAACTACACGTAATACAGTGTCCTTGATGGAATTCTGGAATGGAAAAGAGACACTGAGCAACAGGCAAGGAGAAAGAAACAAACTACACATTTTTTTTAATAATAAAGTATCAAAAGCAGTTCATTAATTATGGGAAGTGCACCAGACTAATGTAAGATATTAGTAATTGGCAAAATTGATTGTGGAATAAACTTTACATAATCTTTGAAACTTTCTATGAATCTGAAATTATTCTACATTTAAAAAAAATATTTAAAAATTTTAACTATAAGTCAATCAAAAAGAAAGCCAAAAGTGACCTCCCCCCCCAAAAAAGGAATAGGGAATACCTAGAGAAAACTGAAAATTGAACAAAAAATGGTATATTTGTATGAGAATACAATAAAAATTCAACATAAACCTACAAAATACACAAGCTAAAAGATAAAACATGGTGAGATTCAATTTTGAAGGTTAAATACTGTTTAGAAAATGAATATCCAAAACAAGAATGCAGAAAGATTAAAGGCATACACATAAAAAGAAAGTAGAGCATGCACAGATAAACCAAAACCAAAGGAAAGTTGTTCAAAAACAGTTTTTTAAGACAATCAACATTATTAAAGACATGGATAAACACATAATAGGAAAACTAAATAAACCATAAAAATATAATAATCTCATTTTTATTCAATTAATAAAAGTTGATTTTAAAGGATAGTCAATAGAACTACAAGGAAAAGTAGATTAACCCATATCTGTATTAAGTGAATGCCCCTCAGTGGAAGACACGGAAGTTTTGAAAATAAGCATAAGGACATGACTGAAGGAGCATTTACAAATGTTTCACAGTGTTCAAGATTTTCAAGCATGTACAGAATATCACCAAAATTAAACATATTGTCATTATTACATAGGAAACTCTCAGTGTCAAAAGTTTGGAATCCTACAAAGTATAATCTCTGACCACAGAGATGATACTGGAAAGAAAATAGTAATACATTACAGTAGGAGAACTATCATTAACAATTACTTTCATATTTTAAGATAGCTAAAAGGAGAAGTTTTAAAGTCCCAACACAAAGAAAAGATGATTGCTTGAGGTGATGGACATGCTAATTACCTTGACTTGATCATTGCACCTTGTGTACACAAGTCAAAATATTACACTACACTCCATAACATGTACAATTATGTGTCAATTAAAAATTTTAAAATAAATAGAATAAAAATTTAAATAAATTTAAAAAAATAGGGTAGAGACTAGAGAATAGGTAGATGTTAGGGAATATACTTTGTGGATCACCAAGACTCAAATAATACATATTCTCCATATATTTGATGAAGAAACACACAGGAAATTCTGGATTTCAAATGGGAGGAGACCCTTTATAGGCCATGGGGCTGTGTTCTTTAAAAGAGGGATGAGTCTGAGGGAGAGGCACCCACTATGGGCAGACAGGGTCCAAGAACACTAACCACTCACAAGAACATATTGTCCTAGACTATTTTTCCTATCCTTTTCTGCTATTCCCATAAGCCTGAGGCCAAGGTAGAAAGAATGACAAGAGGAAATGAAATGGGCCTAGCCTAGGAAAACCTCCACAGCTCTCCCTACTTTTCCAATCCATTTGACCATAATAACACTCACAAAGTTCTGACACGCTATGGGTTTGGGTTTCTGAATGAGTGAGCAGAACAAGACCACTCAGGACTCAGGCAAGCTAGAACCAGTCCTTGCAATTACACTCTTAAGTCTATGGTTATACTGACTTATTTTCATCATACTGAGGGTACGTTTTAGACACTTTATTAAGCAGTTAGGAATTATCTAATAAAGTTAGAGAAATCCATGCCTTAGAGGAATGGTTGCTTCTGTTGGCCAGGAAGCGTATACGAGAATGCACATAGCAACACTGTTGGTACCAGCCAAAGCTAAAAACAGATCAGATGTCCAAGAACAGGAAAATGGATGAATATATTGAACTTTATTTAAATAAATACTTCATTGTAATGAAAATCAAAAAACCAGAGCACACGAAAATTCATACGGACCTGAATCTAACAAAACTAATAGTGATTGAAATATGCTGATATAAAAGAATACAGAACAGAATAAGTTCTACAGTATACTCATTGCTATTCTTTATTTGCATAGCAAATAAATGTAAGGTTAATGAGTTTGTCTTAGGAAAAAGACACAGGTGTTGGCTATAGATCTGACTGCAGTTTATTTCAAACTTGATAGTGGTTACAAGGACTTATACCTATAACCACTTGTTAAATTATACCTAATACATTTTATGCAATTTTTCACATTTGTTATATTTCATAATAGTTAATAATGATCTTTGACAGTCATGAGCTACCAGCTATTTACATTTCAATGTGCACATTTCTCTTTTATTTCCAAGCCTGCCAACTGTTTAGAGTGCCCAATTGTTTATTTCATGTACCATATTTTAATTTCAAGGCTTTGTTTCATTTTTGTGTTATATGCATCCCTATGTTGATCCTAAACATTCACTTTAAAGCCTCTTTGAAATTCTATATTTGCATTTTTTTTTTGCCAGATGTCTTTCAAGTTTTAATTTTCTTCTTTTTTAATGTTGGCTTCTAGATTCAACATGAATGGGTGGGATTTCTCTGAAACTTTCTCTAAATATATGCACTTACCTCTCTACAACAGATGTTATTTCTTTTAGCTATCATACCATTACCGCCCCATCATTATTCAAAGGTCCTGTCTTGCTGTGCTATTGGGAGTAAAATGAAACCAAAAATGGAACCAACCTGAGTCACAGCCCTGGTTCATTAACACACTATTTCCCTTCCTGTGCCTTTCCACTAACGTTCATAACTTAGTAAAAATGACCGAGATGAGCATCCAAGGATCTTCCCAATTCTTCCTTGATTGACACTCATCCATCAGTTACTTATGAAGTTAAGCAGGTTCCCCTGTCTCAAATCTCTCACATCCAGTGGAGGAATGAGTGTTCACGGCCCCCCCAGGAATGAAAGTTTCTTCCTCCTCACAGGTATCACAGCCCCCCACAGCAAACTACATGGACGTCTTAGACTTAATTAGGCCCAAAATCCTATCCTTAAAATTAACCCATAGATATGTTTGTTTGCCTTAAAACTCCTAGAGTCCATGAAAGACAATTTAATCAGCTAAAATAATTTAAGCTTACTTTTCTTTCTGCTTAGATAGTCACAAGGACCAAGGATACCCCCTTCCTCAAACCTCCACAAAAAAAATAAAAGAAATGAACTAAATAAATAAAACAAGTGTGAAAGCACTGCACATCATGAGAGAAAGGCCAGTGATGCTCAAAGGAATGGAAACAAAGGTGCTTAGTGGTATGATTATCAGCCCTTGGAGCTGAGATCATCACACTGAGATTCTGGACAAAGACAGATAAGAGTCCAAGAAAAATTACTGGAGAAGTATTATGTTCACAGAAAAAAACAAAGTCCAGAAGTATTCAGCAAAACCATCTAGAATATTCAGTTGAGTACTGGTCAATAAAATTGGTACATATCTATGGAGATCTGGAAAGTGAGAGACTGAGTACCCAAGGGGACACAGAGTACCAATATCAGTAGCAAAGCATGACATCACTACAGATGCTACAAATATCAAAAGGATAAAAGGTATGCTATGAATAACATACACTAATAAATTTGGTGATTTCTATGAAATGAACAAGTCCCTCAATGATACAAGTTACCAAAGCTCAAAGCTCATTCAAACATAAATAGATAACCCAAATTAATCTCTACCTAATATAGAAATTAAATCTGTAGTTTAAAACCTCCCCACAAAGAAAGACCCAGGCCCAGGCATTTTCACTGGTAAATCCTACCAAATACTTAAGAAAAAATAAGTTTGTCTGAGTAAACAATCCATTATTTTGATTAGAAGGGAATATTTCCTAAACTATACTATGAGGGCAATATTCTGATTCAAAAATCAAACAAAAATATAATAAGAAAAAAAAATAATTGTAGCTACAAGTCAAGATGTGCCATGAATATAGGTGAAGAAAAGTTCTAAAGAAAATTTCAGTCAATTGAGTCCAACAATACAGCAAAAAGGAAATCTTTTATGACCACATTGAGTGTGTCCTGTAATTCCAGAATACATACAGAAAAAAATGCATCTGACAATTCAATTTTGATGAAAACTTTCAGCAAGCTAGAATAAATGGAACCTGTAGAATCTCAAAAGAGGCATCTATGAAATACTACCAAGAACATCATATTTAATCATTAAAACTGAATATTTTCCTCTGAATTTCAGGAACATGAGAGGAGTTCTAGTCATTGCAGTAAGAATAGAAAAATGACCTAGAATACTCAAATCAATGTTGGAAAAAAATGGAAGAAACACCAACACTTAATTTCAAAATATATGATGCTAAAGTAATCAAGAGCACAGTATTAACATGAAGATAAATACATAAATCAGTATAACAGAGAGATTCCAGAGGAAGACCTACACTGATACACCTAATTTTTGATAAAAGTACAAAGACAATAATCTTTCAAACAAATGGTGTCAAAAATTGCATTGATTTGTAAAAATGAATGTAAGTCCTTATTTTGCAATGTGTACAGTAATTAACACAAGATTGATTATACATGTAAATATAAAATCTAAAAATACGGAATTCTAGAAGAAAACATAGGATAAAGCTTTATAACAATTGTTGGAGAAAACCTGTTTAACTACAATGCCAAAAATATGACCTGTAAAAGGATAAATGATAAATATTTCTTCCTCTAAATAAAAATGTGTTAAAAGATACTGTTAGTAAAATGAAAAAAGCAAGTTGCAAATGGGAATAAAATATTTTAATCAGCATATTAAAAATGAAATCTGAAATGCACCGAAAAACTCTGAAAACTCAATAACAAACAGCTCAAATTTAGAAATTGGCAAAGGACTGAACAGATACTTCACAGCAGTTATATGAATGGCCACTGAGCATATGAAAAATGTTTGTCATTAGTAATTAGGGAATGCAAATGAAAATGACTATGAGATATTACTACATATCCATAAAGGTGGTTAAACAAAAAGGAACTGGAGCTCTCATACATTGTTTGTCAAAATGCTTAACAATACAGTCACCTTGGAAAATAGTTCAGAACTTTCTCTTAAAAAGGTAATTGTGCCTGAATTATTTTTATGTATATGTAACTTTCTGTTACAACACTCTGTTAGTTTCTTTAATCAGTTTGTAATTTGGTGATGAATTTTTATTCATTGGATTCATTCACTCATATATCCATTCATATGTATTAACTGTTTTATTTTTTTCCCTAATTAAAATCTGGGGCATGTGGGAGGAAAAAAAAGTAAATGTCATACAATATAGCTTGTTTTACTGAAGAAAAAGAAAGCATACAGATATACAAAGATTGGCAAGTGGATGATCCTGACATCTCTGTAAATGGAAGATTCATTTGTAACCTTGACACAATCCAAGTACCTATCAATAGACAAACAGTAGATGCATACTTCAACTCACACCATGAATGGATTGGTCTCAAAATGACCATGCTGAGTGAAAGAAACCAGACAGAAATGGACACTTGCTACAAAATTCCATTTATATAAAATATATTAATATATTATATCATTATATAATATAATATATAAAATATATTAATATATTATCTCATTATATAATATAATATATAAATATATTAATTTATAAAAATTAATAGAGATTAATTTTCCAGTATTTTATATAAACCTATCAAATACTTAAGAAAGTATTAGGGGGCAAGGTCAGAAGAAGTTGTGTGGAACACTTGCCACAAATCCATATAAATGGCTAAAATCAGAAAACATGAAATGATCTGAGGTGGTGCACATTTCATATGCACAGGTGGCAAAGCCTATCAAGTCTTATAATTCAGATGTGTACAGTTCATCATTTCTTGATTATAACTCAATTAAGCTCTGAAAAAAGTGGCAATAGTTTCTACACATTAACAAGAACACAGACATGGAAGCCTAAAAATATGGAAATAAGAATAGGAGAAGTTGAAAATCCTTTCAGTGCTGTGTTCCATGGTTTGAACATTTCAGGCTGCTGTTAAAGAATAGATCCTTCAATTGAAGAAGACCATAGAAAATGGAAAGATCCCCTGTGTTCTTGGATGAGCAGAATTAATATTGTCAAAAAGGTCATACTACCAGAAGTGCTATAGATATTCAATGCAATTCCCATCACAATTCTAATGACATTCTTCATAGAAATAGAAAAAGCAGTCATGAAATTCATTTGAAAAAGTAATTGGTGTAGAATAGCCAAAGTAATCCTTAGCAATAAAAGCTAAGCAGGAAACATCACAATACTATAAATATTACTATGGAGCTACTAAATACTATGGTATTACTAAATACCATAAATATTACTACAGAGCTATAGTAATAAAAACAGCATGGTATTGACACCAAAACAGACACATAGACCGATGGTACAGAATAGAAGACACAGAGACAAACCCACATAAATACAGTTATCTCATCCTAGACAAAGGTACCAAAAGCATACAGTGGGATGAGCAAAGAAAAGAGAGTGCAATGAATCTGACATAACTTTCCTATGCACATAGGAGTATACCACAGTGATCTCACCACTGTGTACATCCATAAGAAATAAATTTTAAAAAAAGAACTAAGGGCAAATGGCAAAAAGATCAATAGAGGGAAGGACACAGGGAGTGGGAAGAGGGAAGAGGAAGGAGAAGTACTAGGGTTTGAATTAGAACAAGATACATTTCATGCTTGTATAATTGTGTCCAAATGGATTCTATTGTCATGTATAACTAAAAAGAACCAAGTGAAAAACATATAGAACTTTTGTCTGCTTTCTTGTCTGATAATTGAGATTTAAAGGAGTTTGATGAACAAAACAAAATATCTTTTACAAGAAATGCTCAGACTCATTTGGAAAGCTCCAACTTTTCCTAGATTTTTGCTTATAATTGAAGTATTTTAAAAATACATTGTAATGTTTCAAAATATGAGGAATTAATGTTTCAAAGTCTATTCAAAGTCAAAGCCTGTATTTGCATTAGAGTGATAAACCTAGGTAAAAACTTCCTAATATTTGATCGATTTTTAAATTTTATTTTAGTGTCATTGTTGAATTGTCTTTTAAATTATCTTTGAATTCATAAGGTGTTGTTTTACAATAACTGGAATTCTAAAAAGTAGCTTGAGCACTTTGTTGAATTTCCTTACATAAACTTCTCTAAAAACAGAAAAAAACCATTTTGTGTTGATCACAAAGCCATAGGTATATCATGATTTGGCCTTTTGCTACACAAAGTTTTTCACACATGTTTAACAGCAAAGAGAATAGTAAAATGAACTTCCATAGTCTTTACCCAGCTTCACAATTTTAAGCTATTTTACTAATTTCCATTTTTATTTTTAATACTTTACCTGATTTATTATTTTAATCAAAGCTACATAGGTACACCTTTGCATTTTTATTTTATTTGAGGTGCCAAGGATCAAACAGTTCTACACGTGCCAGGCATGTGCTCTTCTAATGAGCAACATTCTCAGACCTGCAGATGCAAGCTTTGACAAATTGACAACTTCAATCAAATTAAGAAAGTTAGTTTGTTATTTGACTGTCTTTATTAAGTTATTAATATCTAAAGGCTAATTTTTCTATGATTTTAATTTTATGCATCCCTCTTGTAGGTAAATACCAGAAGTTTAAATTTCTGCTATTATTTTTTATTGAAATTTTACATTTCTGGGTTTTCTTGTAAGAGAATTATTGAATTTTATTGGTATATTACAGTTCATAAAAAAATGAAAAAGGTAACACATATTTATCTCTTCCCTCTCCCTAGTCTTAATTTTTTTACTCACTCCCACAGCTGCTCTGTCAGTGACCATTAGCTGCTCTCACCTATGCAGTAACATTCTACTACCCCTCAGTTCACCACTGATGTCCACAGAGCTCCACCGGTGGAAGAAGAGGCCAATGTATTGAGTGTTTTCTTTAAACAAAAGTGTTTGACCACCTACCATTCTTTTATCATATCATATATGCTGATTATTCTATAAAATGCATCCATTAGTATAATAATCACTGAATGATTAAATAAAGAAACTAAAACTTCAGAGTAGAAATAGCTTGTTTCATGAATCATAGCCTCCCACTCCCAGGGACATTCTTTCTGCTATTATTTTGATCTGCATGTCCATATTTGGCAATTCTAGGAGGGTTGTGGTTGTATGATTTCGATTTACAGATATACTATAATTACAGCATGAACTTCTTAAGTTCAAGGAAAACATTTTTTAAAGTGCAGCTTGTGATCATTTTCATGATATGTAATATTTATAAATAGTTCAATTCCAGAATATTTCAAAGGAGCATATATAGCCCCTCTATATCAGTTATTTATGATGTATGGCAAAAGATATCATTTGGTTTCATCTGCTTACATTATTGTAAAAGTCAAAGGCTAAGTGGATACCCAGGAAGGATACAAACTCCCTTGGGCCCTCCGCAGCCTGATCCCATTAACTCAGGAACACCCTCCTGGAACAGGCCACCAAAAGACCCCACAGAAACCCTTCTCAGTTATCTATTTTATCTTCCAACCAGTGGAGTCATACTGTTCTCCCTGAGGGATAATGAGCTGCCTATTCAAATAAAAAGGTTTTTAACTTTTTAGAAGTGCTTTTGTGCACCCCATAACCAGCTCATGGCTTACCTGTTCTGTCCAGTTCCCCTCTCTCCCAGGGAAGGCACCACTCTCTTCTCCCTATTGGGACATGACCACATACATGTTTATTGCTCTATGTAATTTTTATGTGAGAAATGTGGGAAGAGCCACTGAGGCACATGCATCCTTGTGGCTACAGAGTGGGTAAGATCCTGTGGCACACCCTGGATCATCATGCTTGGGCAGCATACCCCCAAGTGACATCCCCCGCCCCCCGCCAATGGGGCAGTGTCTCAGGAGAGTCTCACCCCATTCCCCCGTCTTCCTTCTTCCACATGTACAGTTTCTAGCTGGATTGCTCTGATAGGCTCTTGCATCACTGCTTCTCTTTACCCATTGGCTCCCTACCTCTATAAAACATGTAAACTTCCTGAATAAAACTGAAATTGCATCACAGAGCTTGTCTCCCGGGGCTGATTCCTGTTGCTCCGTCACCTCACTACCTCGAGGACCCCCACGTTCTGCCTCAATTATAGACAAATTAAGGTAAGGCCTCCATGTGTTAGATCTCCTCTTATCCCCTGTAAGTGCCTGGACAACAGTGAGGACTCAATATATATGCATCAGCATAGGGCCTGCCAGGAAATAGCATTTTTATATGGGCTGATTGAAAAATGAGCAAAGAAAGGACTGAAGAAATACACCAAGGATCTGACTACAGTGGTGCACACCTGCAATCCCAGCAGCTCCAGAGGCTGAGGCAAGAGGATTGGGAGTTCAAAGCAAGCCTCAACAACTTAGTGAGGCCCTACGCAACTCAGTGAGACCCTGTATCAAAATTTTTAAAAAAAATTTTTTTAAGGGCTGGGATTGTGACGCGGTGGTTACATGCACCTGTGTTCCATCCCCGGTACAAAATAATAAAAAAGAAGGAAAGGAAAGGAAAGGAAAGGAAAGGAGAGGAGAGGAGAGGAGAGGAGAGGAGAGGAGAGGAGAGGAAGAAAAGAAAAGAAAAGAAAAGAAAAAGAAAAGGAAAGGAAAGGAAAGGAAAGGAAAGGAAAGGAAAGGAAAGGAAAGGAAAGGAAAAGAAAAGAAAAGAAAAGAAAAGAAAAGAAAAGAAAAGAAAAGAAAAGAAAAGAAAAGAAAAGAAAAGAAAAAAATACACCAAGGATTCAAGCCCCTGGTGCTTATCAACTGCAAGATGCCTTCATCTCCTCCAGGTATGAAAGCCCCCTTTAATAAGGGAGCTCATGCAGCTGGTGGTGCAGCAGGGGAGCCCAGCAGTGACAGGCCATCTCTTCCTTCTTTTCTTTATTTTTACCATACCAGTCTCCCATAGACCAAATGCAATCAAAAGCTGGTATAGAGGTAGACTGAACATTTAGACTGAACATTTAAATCTTAAAATTATATATCCACATATCTATATATATATATACACACACATGGTATACTGTGTATTAAATTATCATTTCATGTAACTTAAATAAATCTAGCTAACATTCAGTCAAAGATATCCAGTCTAAAACCTGCAAGCTTGATTCTTATTTAAGCTTTTGGACCAATACTCCATATGGCACAATGTTTACTATTGACAAGATCATCTCTGAGAGGATTAAGATATAATTCTGAAATAGAGATAATTTACTGAAGTTTCTCTGACAATTTGACTTACTAGACAGCAAGCAATATATAATACTGAACAAGTATTTCTTTATTCAGGAATGGGACATGGAAAATTTAGGACATATAGATTATTTAAGTTGAGTTCAGCCATTTTGTGCCTTTTTTGAAAGTTCAAATAATTCTTTGGATTAAGTAAGATATACAAGATGCATGGTTTCTCAAATTTAGTTTAAAAAAATCTATTATAAAGAATCAAATGCATAGATAATATGTTAAGTTCACTTGGAGGCCAAAAAACTCCAAAGAAAAAAAGAAGAAATCTTACAAGAATGTAGAATTTCTGTAAACACAAAGTATACATTGAAGATCTATTTCTACCAATAAATATTTAAACAAAACAAAACAAAACAAAAAAGCTGGTGGTCAAAGACAAAAGGACCATAGAAGGCATCCTTCCTGGGAAGAGGAAAAGCTGAGGGTGAATCAGGCTATGATGCAGGGCAGCAAATGGAGCATCCCTACCACAAGATGATTTTTAAAGAAACAAGGGTAAAAACACCAGGCTCATCCCAAGTGCCTCCTAAGTGCATGTGGCTACCAGTGACTCAGGAAATGGCTTTGAATCAAGGTTTGATGACTAAGTAAAGTAGTCACGGGCCATAATATCAGTGAAAGAATAATTCAGCTGTCATTAATACTCATATCTCCAAACTGATTCACTTTAATCCCACATTCTAATAAGTTTTCATGTAAAAAATTACAATTTTTTATTAAATATTATTAAGCAATTACAATGCATCCAGTACAATGAGAAATGTTTCATATGAGTTAATTTGTTTGAAGAGAAATGTGGTCACACTCTTGTAAAAAAGGAGACCGAAATGCCAGCATTTGTTGGAGAAGTGACTGTAATGATGGCTTTCTTAGAGGACAGACTCTGTGCCAGGCATTTTCTGGAAACTTTCACCTTATTTACCTTTTCAAAATATTCTAGGATGGCACCACCACTGTCATTTGCAAACCAAGAACCTCTCCATAGGAGGAAAGCACATTTGCATTCACTATATTGAATGTCTATTGGGTTCTCAGTTGTTAAAGGTGACTAAATATAGACCCAATTGTGACTTGGATCAGGTGTTTTGGAAGGAAGTTGGAGGCTAAATGTGGAATTAATATAGATGACATTAAACCTAGTTCTGAGATTTCGTAGTCATTTGAGATCTACTTAAGGTTAGTGAAAGTAAGTAAGAAGCAGCAGCGTTACATGGTATCTAACATCATGGGCTCATGGAGCCCAAGTGCTTGAGTTCAAAGTCTGCTCTGCCATTTCTACCTGTGACTGTGGTGAAATCATTGACCTTTTCTCTTCTGGCCCTATGGAGTGGTAATGACCATAGAGTGAATCTTAATAGACGGAAACTTTCTTCTGGACACTGCCTAATGCACTATGAATCACGTAAGTAAGATCATCTTTACTTTCACTAATAATTGGCTGTAGCTAGCAATAGTGAAAGCAAATAATGATAGATAATGGTTCTATTGCCCAAATGCTCCACATATCAAAATGTTCCACATAACAAAGTTGCCTTATTATTAAGACATATTTAGAATTTAATTGTGCAGAAAATAATGCTAAGTTTCAAAAAAGATCGCTCTGAACATGGATAAATTTCAGGGAAAGATTTTGCAAATTTGCAGTGTAAAATGTGAAATAGTGCAATTTTATTACTTGATGGTAAATTATGCTACAGTAATAAAATCCACAGGACAAACAGATACACCCACTTTTAAATCATTGAGTGCTCTGCAGTCATGTCATTCATTTGGAATGAACATCTAACAAGGGGAGAAAACACAATTTGAGACATCTGTGTCTGAAGACCCTGGATTCTGCTATTCTAGTCTCTCCCATTTTAAAGTGAACTTCATATGCACAGAACGGAAATGAAATATTCTGCAATGATTATGAAGAAAGGAAGGTTTACCTGTAACTGGAATCTTGGAACTCCGAGTTTTATTCAGTGTAAAACTTCTTATTGCTGCCTTGCCTAGGTTGTCACTGCTAAGATACCTGTGATATGAAGAAGAGGAGGCACCAGGGGCCTGATCCAACCAGAGAAGCAATTCCTACTCAGAATATGAGATTTAGTTTAATATCTGTCAGGACAGATATTAAATATTACAGAATTTATTAAAACTAAAACTGTTATTTTAGTGCCCACTTGAGACATCTTCCAAAAGTAGTCAAATGTGGGATATTTTGTGTTAGTTAACTTTTCATTGCTGTGACAAAATACCTGAGGAAAACCACTTAAAGGGGAAGGATTTATTTGGTTCATGGACTCAGAGATTTCAGTCCATTGTCAGCAGATTTCATTATTTCTGATCTTGTGGTGAGGCAGAACATCCTGGTGGAAGGGTGTGACAGAGCAAAGCTACTCACCTCCTGGTGTCTGGGAAGCAGAAAGAGAACTACCCCAGGAGAAACTATCTCCCTTGGCATTCCACAATGACCTACTTCCTCCAGCTAAGGCCACCTCAGACAGTTAGTACTACATCCAATAGTCTATTCAGCTATGAATCCATCAATGGATTAATTAATCCATTGATTAGTTTAGAGCCCTTATGATCCAATCACTTCCCAAAAACCCCATCTCTGAACATTGCTGTATTAGGGACCAACCCTTCAGCACATGGGCCTCTGAGTGGACATTCCAGATCCAAACCATAACGGTTTAAAACAAGTAAAATTCTTAGATCACTTAATTCACTGTTCTTAGCAATCTGCATTTAAAAGAATAGGATAAGATGTTGATTTAGAGCACTCCAGTGGTAATGATTAGCAGATGAGAGTCCTGAAACAACAAAACAAATAATAAAAAAAAAAGAAAGAAAAACAGAAAAATATCAGGCCAATGAGAATCATACCAAAAATTCTTCCACATATATGCTCAAATAGTATTTCAGAAATATGCTGGTGATTGTCAAATAAACTATAACAATTAGCATAAAGAAGTGACACCAATATTTAAATTTTATTTTGCACACATTCACTCCACATTCAGGTACTTAAGTATCATTAACAGAAGAAATACCTGCCCCAAACTAACCAAATGACTATAGTTAAGAAATTTCTCTGTTAATGTCTTAGCCATAAACTCTAAATACTGTTTCCAGCTAAAACTTGGTTCAAAGTCTGGGGCAGGGAATGTGCAGAATGAGCCTGAAAAATCTTGTAACATATGAAACCATGCAGCATCAAAGACTGCTTCATCCATGTCAACAGGACTCAGAAGCTAACTTGAAAAGGCCCCTAATTTCCTATGTATCATAGGAAATTTCCTATGTATCATACATAATTTCCTATGTATCTGTTTCTCTAGCTCATCAAATACTAGGTGGTGGCTTAATTTCCCACTAAAGTATTTTAGCCAGCAAATTGCTGAAAAAATAATATCTATAAAATATCAGGATTTTGCAACTGCTAATAAAATAATGGATCTATACAATGATCATCAATGATGTTCATTTCACAAAAAGGCATCATTTGCTCCTGGCAAAAGGACACCAATACTTCTGCTGAATTCTTACTATGTATCACAATTTAAATCTAGTTAGATGTTTAGTAGGAAATATAGGAGCTGATAACACAATAATTTTAAGAGCAAATCCAGCATTCCTTGGAAAATGACTATAAACACTTCATTTTCATCAATAAATACACTGAAAGTAATAAATCAAAATAGAGAATGGGAGAAATCTGTAGTTTAAAAGAGACCTAAATAAATGGTTAGAACTGGAGAATATCATGCTAAGTGAAATAAGCCAATCCCAAAAAACCAAAAGCCAAATGTTATCTCTGATTTGTGGATACTAACCCAAAACAAGGGAGATTGGAGAGGGGAATAATAGAAATCTATTAGATTAGACCAAGGGAAACATAGGGGAGAGAGGGGGAGAGAAATAGGAAGGACAGTAGAATTCATCGTTCATAACTTTCCTAGCCTTGTATTTGAATACATGATCAGAGTAACTCCACATCATGTACAACCACAAGAGAGGGATCCTAAATAGAATAAGTTATACTCTACATATGTATAATCTGCCAAAATACATTCTACTGTCATGTACAGCTAAAAAAACAAAAACTAAAATAATAAATAAATAAAACAGACCTAAGGGACATATCAATTTGTTGCAATATACTCTTTTATCCCCTGAGGCTTAGTCAATGTGTATTCTTTGAATTCCAGTTGATTTATGCAATATTCACTATTTTTCCACTTTCAAAGATATCTTCTCATTTATAAATAATTATATAATTCTCTATCTGTGGCCTTCAATGTCTGGTTTTTTAATGCTATTTGTTCCCTATCCTTGTCAAAAACTTACTAAAACTGCACACTTGGGATCAATCTTTCTCTGTGGATTATGTGACTGAACTCTTGTCGTCCAGGAGCCATCTGAGTTCCATGCCTGGTGTGGATCTTATCTTCTTCCTTCAGATTAATAAAGCTGAAGAAATTTTCCTTATGAATCTGTGCCTGCATGGAGATATCAGAACAGGAACTCTGTGGGAGGGTCACTAGCTCTGTAAACAATGGACAGTTCAAGAAGGTTGTAAGGAGTTTTGTTTATATCACACTTTTCATTAGTATTCAAAATAAAAAAACTGTAATTTTCAATGTTCACTTATGTTCTAATTTTAAAACCTTTCATTTCTATATATTGCTAATGTAGCTGTTATTTCTTCTGATTAAGAATACATGTGGTGGCGCATGCCTGTAATCCCAGCTGCTTGGGAGGCTGAGGCAGAAGGATTGTGAGTTCAAAGTCCAGTCTCAGCAACTCAGCAAGGTCCTAAGAAACTCACCCTGTTGCTAAATAAATTATAGAAAAAGGATTGTACATGTGGCTTGGTTAAAAATCTCTGTTTTAATCCCAGGTACCAAAAAAAAAAAAAAAAAAAAAAAAAAAAAAAAAAAGGCCATGTATCCAGTCTAGGCTTAACACAACTCTTAAATTTCAGTCACTCTCCTGAGATGCACAGCTAGATTCTTTGCCTACCAAATCTAAAAGCAAAGTAAATCAAACAAAAACAGCATACTTCAATTTGAAAATGTGATGCCATTTTTCCCTAGGGACTTTCTTTACAAGCCAGTGACACCAATGGACCAATTCCTTAGACTTAATATTCAGCACTCTCAGATCAATGCCCAGCAGGTAGAAGAGCAAGGCAGCTTGTAGGACCTCTTTTATAAGGACACTGATTCTATCATGAGTTTCCACCCTTAACACCTCTATCCAAAATACCTGAACTCTTAATACCATCACCTTGAGGGCTGGGATTTCAACATACAAATTTTGGAGGAGAACATTCAGACCTTTGCTTAGGGACACAGGCATATTGGATTAGGGGCCTCCCTACTACTGTATGACCTTATCTAATTCTAATTAATTATGCCCACAACAACCCTATTTCCAAATAAAATCACATTATTGGCTATGAAGGAGACGGGGTTAGGTTTTACCATATGAATCATGTTTCCTATTCAATAACTCAACTCATAACAAACATACCTCTTGTTCCTCTTATTCTCTTCTAATAGAGGCTTCAGCCTCTGAACTAGCTTGGCACTGATATCCACCATTCCTGGACCACTTTCCTTCTGTGTTTGTGTGTCTTAACAGATGATGTTATCCTCTTCTCTTTTGTTCTTCCCAACACTTTAATAAGATTTTGAATTATGTGTTCCCTGATCTATTGACCAAGCATTTATTTTTGTAACAGAGGTTAAACTCAGGGGCTCACACAAGCAAGGCAAGTGTTCTACCACTGTTATATCTCTAGCCCCCACTGACTTAACAACACAAGTCATATATATTGGGGAACTACTATGAGCTGATTCTGGAAGATTCCTTATCATACCTGATCATAGTAGAAACTCACAGATTTGAAATCATCCCCAATTTAGAGATGTGGAAACTAAACTGAAACATAAATGACTTGACCAAGATCCTAGAGAATATAAATATTCCAAAGTATGAAGATGGTATTCTGAAAATCTTAAGTGTTTTACAGATGATTAGATGATTTAAAAAATGATGTCATAGTTTACTGAGATTTTTGCCTTTTTTGTTATTGTCTTTTTAGAAGATAAGTAAATAAAAAGTTATATAAATTCTAAGTTCTATCCCCAAATCTCATCTCAGGGAATATTTTGTTTTTTGTTTCTTTTTTTTTTTTTTTCTTTTCTTTTTTTGGTACACAAAGAAGAAGCAATGGGGCACAGTGGTTCAAAGTCTCTCTGGGGTAAGATCTGATTCTCCTTCAACTCCTTACTTTGCTAGATCTGACCTAAGGAAATTGGTGTGACTTCTCTGTGCTTCTGCTTCTTGGTCTTTAAAAAGGATAGGAATAGTACCTCTCTAAAAAGACAACAGAAGAATTGAATTAATTAGCATATCTAGGACTTAAAATGTGCCTGAATATTCATCCCTGAGAGGTGGTCACTAGATCAAGTTTATATGTTTAGTATCAACCAGGTTATCTGAAGCAATTCCTATAAATCAATGTTTGTAAATCAGCCATGTGTCATTTATTTGTGTTTTTGTCAAACCAATGATACTAATGATTTATAAAATTTAAAAGGACTTGGATTCTATGAAGGCTATTGGAGAAGTACAGATTTCCCTTTGCTCATACACATTTAATTTCACAAAAAAATGGACTATAGAGAATAAGTTAGGAAAAAATATTCAAAATTCAAAAAATATTTTGGACAACTAGTAAGGGTGTAATGTTTTTCACTATTTTCCCCCTCAAATTTTTGCTAATTGCAAAAGATTTGTCCTAGATGCACCGTCTTTCTCTGCTATGCCTTTGATTTGGTGGTGTCATGGTACTCAAAGTACAGTCCTTGTCCTGACCACACTTCTATCTCTAGGGAACCTGCCATGACAACCTCAAGCTGGATGTTCTGCATGGAATGACAGCTAGCACCTAGGAATGTGTAGCAGAATGCATCGCTTCCACATAACTGATTGCTCAGCCAGAATCCCATGCTGATTCGACACCTTCCTGTTAAATTACATTTTCATGTAAGTATGCATATTATATTAGTGTCTGAGTAGCAGCAGTGTGGGGCAGAAGCCTGTTCTGGCAGAGAAAAATAGCTGTGCTTTCTATATTCATAAGGAATGGCTCCCCAAGAATACTTTAATCAGCATGGGCATTGAGGGGAACTGTCTGGTACACTATTATGAGCTGGTGGACCACTAAGGTTAAAGGTCAAGAGATGTTTCAACAGTTCAGTCTTGGTTGTTGACAAGTGACTCCTTCCTCTGCCCTTCCCCCACCATAACAAATACACAAACTGCATTCCATTTTGTAGGACTTTTTTTCTCTCTGTAGGAAGATTTTTGTTTTCCCCCTGTGGTATTGAATGTAGGGGTGAACTATCACTGAGCTACATTTATAGCCCTTTTTCTTTTTCTTTCTTTCTTTCTTTCTTTTTTTTTTTTTTTTGTAGACAGGGTCTCACCAAGTTGCAGAGGGTTCCACTAAGTTTCTGGGGCTGACTCCCATCTCAGCCTACCAACCTACCAAGTCACTTGGATTACTGGTGTGAGCCACCATGGTAGTCATCCTTTCAGATGTAACTCAGCCTTTCTTAAATTCACTCCCTCCTTTTTGCTCACTGGTGTAAAGTCACTGAGGAGTCAAAAGACTAGAAATCCATTGCAATCACCCTACAATATTCTCTCTTTAGTGTTAATAAAATAAGACTACTTGAACACTCTACCCAAAGCATGACACCACTGAGCACTCAAGGGCTCTTTGCTATCCATAGATCAAGTGTAACCCGCACTTTTTGTTGTTAAATTCTTCTTCAACGTGAGATCACCTGCTTTCAGGATCACCTCCACCCATAGCCTCAGCCCCTGGACCCACTACCATCCTCCACCTGCCCATCTTTTCTGTCTCTCATTGCCCACACTGTCCTTTCAGGTCACTTCCAATGTAACATTTTCTTCTTCAAAAGGATTGCCCTCCAGCCCTCACAGTAGAAGCCAGATCCACCCCATCCAGCAAGGTGGCATGATATCATGCTCCTCTTTGATGCTCTCTCTACTCTGACTTTGCATGTATGTGTGCACATTAATAAGTAGCCATCTTTCTTTAAAAGGAAATTTTCACCTCCTGCCAAAGGAAAATGAATGTTAGGGCTTGGTTTAAAGTTCCTAAACAATAAATTTTGCACAGACTCAGGACTTGGTTGTACATTTTCACATTCCTTGTAATTATTTTTTTAAATAATAAAGTAAAACACACAAACAAAAGCAAAAACAAGGTTCCAACAACCAATGAACACCTGAGCTGTCAGCTGTCAGGCTGATTAGATTTTAATGACTTGCCCATGTGTGGGAAGAAAAAGCAGTGCATCCTTCATGTGTTTTACTCCTGGCAAGCACTTCCTTTGGCAAATGTGGAAACTCTTGCAAAAGTCATGAATAAAACAGGCTGCAAAGTTTCCATTTTGAGTTTCAAGCCAATATTTGCTTGGAACAAGAAAGCTCCTTAACATCACATGCTCATCCCAGAATCCAGTTTGCAGTGCTTCTGCACCTCTGTGATCTATGGAAAGAGATGCTCTCCCAAGCTGTAGCTGAGATAGAGGGGTTTTAAGAGAGACCTAAGATAACCCAGTTCTCTGATTATCCTCTTCACAGGGACCTCCTGGGGAGCTTGTGAAAAATGCCAGTTCCCCTCAATAGCACACAAAGGTCTAATGCACACCATTTAAAACTGATCCTGGAATTCCCATCTCAGCAAGCATCTAAATGAAACAGATGTAGGTGGTCCATGGGTCACACATTGGTGAAAGCCCAAGCTTCTGAGTGGTTCTTGCCTACATTTCCATTTGTTACTGACCCAACTCACACAGTTAAATGTTACTCCCTTTGCAGATTCTTTGTGGCATGTGCCTCCAGCCCCTCCCACACTTGTATACTTCACCCTCAGTGCCCTTCCCACATCTGTCTTTAGATTCCATTAATCTCCACCATCATCTCAGTAACTCTTTTCATTTTCCAAAGCTAAAACTCTGTGTCCATTAAAGCTTAACTTCCGATCTCCCTTCCCCAATCTTGGGCACCATCATTCTACTTTCTATTTCTATGAATTTGACTATCCCAGTACCTCGTGGAAGGAGAATCATATAGTATTTGTCTTATTGTGACTGGCTTATTTTACCTAGCACAAGATCTTAAAGATCTATCTATGTTGCATTATATGTTGGAATTTCCTTCATTTTTAAGACTGAATAATATTCTATTGTGTGGATGCACATTTTGCTCATCCATTCATATGTAGTTGGGCACATACCTTGCTTCCACCTCTTGGCTACTGTGAATAATGCTACCACAGAGGAGCACATTTTTTTAAGAGAAGGGGGAAGAATGTGTTTTTGATTTTTAAATGCTACATTTGAAGTAAAAAAAAAAATCACATAAGTTATGACATGGGTAAATTGACTAAATCACCTGGAATTCCAAATTTTATATACAGAGGCAAATATATTATGGGTCTCATAAAATTGAAACTTTGGGGCTTCTCATAGGAAAGCCCCCTCCACTGCCTAATGCTCAGTTTGAGTTCAGAATTTTGTATTGCTGAGGGAAAGGATGCAGAGGTGAATATAATGCTGGTCCTTTCAGTTCAGTATAAGACCCAGATTCACAGATGGGTGTAAGGACAGCACAAGAGACAGGAGCTGAGAGTGACTCCAGGATTTCTCAGTGAGTTAGGAGGCCCCCATATAGACAAGGACAAGGCCCACATTTACAGAGGGAAAAGGTGCATTTATTCTTCCTTTGATGTCTCAAATTTAGTTCAGTCTGAAAAATTATCAATTAATGGAATAAACTGTAGTTATATGTGATAAAGTTTAGTTCTTTCAAATTCAAGAGAGGAAGAAGCCTTACTGAATAAATCCTTGTTTCTGATTATCATCCAACACCATGTGGTGAAGATGGCAGAGATCAGCAAGATGCAGCTGCAAGCTGCAGTGTGGAAGATTGCCAGCAGCCACCAGAAGCCAGGAAGAGGCAAGGAAGGGTTCTTCCCATAAGGCTTGGTGGGGACCAGGGCCTCACCTGGAATCTGGACGTCTGCCCCCCAGATCAGTGAGACAATTAATTCCAGTTATTTTGAGCCACCTGGTTTACGGTGCTTTATAATAGAACGAGTAACCATAGAAGATGGGAAATGATCACATAAGGAAAACAGTCAGAAGACTGAAAAGAATCCATCATTAGAACTTTTATAGAGATCCTGCTTACATTAGAAACTATACAAGGAGAGGACATGTCACACATCTTCATGAAAGAGCAAGACTGGAGCTGGTCAGTAGAGGGTAGGGAGTGTCGGTGCTGTGAAGATACCCTAGATAAGGGAAGAGACACAAGGTCATGATGTCCAGAGAGGACAGTGTATGATAATGATTAGAGAGTAAAGAGACACATAGGCAGATGAGTAGGTGATGCAACATAGGCAAGCCAGGGCAGAAGAGGTAAAAGAGAAGAACTGGAATGAGCAGCCTGTCCAGAACTGAGCTTTAGAAGATGAGTGCTTTCTGGTTATAATAACCTGGAGGGTTGTAATAACCTGGAGGAAACACTGAAGGGTCCAATGGGACAAGTTGGCTCCAAGAGTAGAAGGTTCTTCTACTAATAGCATGGAATGGAATTGGCCACCAGTGGGGATCAAAGGAGAGAGAGTGGTTCCATGCTGGTGCCATTAGGAGAGGCAGAGAAACTGTAGCCATATTGAAGCTGATTCAATGTGGAGGTGAAGTCATCCTGATGAGGAGTTCATGGCACATTATGGGAGAAATGTTTGACCAACATGCAATGATGGAGTTAAATGCAGAATAGAGAGAGCAGTTACATGTGCGAATTTCTACTTACTAAAATATGCCACTGGAAATATGAGAACGACTGAAGTCACCTTGAGAGAGAGAATTAGAAGTTGGAGAAAGATCACTTTAAAAAAGGACATCGGAGGGAGTTGCTCCATGAAGCAGCTTCTAAGGGGCAACCAACACCTTTGCTCGTTGCTTGTTACACAGTTATGAGCAGAATCTGAACACCTCCCAGATGTCAGCTCAGCTGTGTTCACTGTCAGGAGTCAACTAAGAGCTCTCCCTATTGACTATTGGGCTCCTGGACCTAGCAGGCACATAAGCACCACAAGTTGTTTGTCTTTGTCTCAGAAGAGTCTCCATTAGACTGGAAATCCATAAGAATTAAATTCATCTGACTTAGATGCCCCTGACAGTGGAACTGGGTTTGATTTCTCTAAGGGGAACCCCTTGCCAGTGATCTCCTTTGCCCTGTGATCCCATCTCTTGCAGAGCTTTCAGCCTCTTCAGCCTCCAGGCTGTGGCTCACCCCACACAGGCTTGTGTACTTCACAAAGTGTTTACTTCTGTTGATTTCAGGATGTGGGGGAGCCCATAAAAAGCAAGCAACTTTTTGATATTTGACCAGTTCACATGGGATGAGATTAACCCCAGGCTTTCCTGAGGTTGTAAAACATTCCCTTAAGTGTTCTAGCTTCACTTTGATGCACCCTTTTCTTCCAAGCTAAGAAGAAGAGCCAGCAAGTGAAGTGGGAGGTTAAGTGCTCTCAGTGTTTCCAACCTGACTAAGGCAGAAGTGCCATAAATCTCAGAGGAAAAGCTGTGTTCAACATAGCGCCAGCTCAGCTCAGCTCAGCTCACACACCACGGGGTTTTTACTAGTTCAGATAAGGTTAAGGTTGCTAATCCAAAGGCCTCATCTGAACTGATTTCCATTTCCAGCTCCTTCAGTGGATGAAATATTGATTATTAGGAAGTGATGGGCTTTGGGCTACTATTGGTTTTATTTCTCAATAAATGAATCCCCCCTTATCCACAGGGGGTACATCCCAAGACCCCAGTGGATACCTAAAACTGCAGATGGTATTGACGTTGGAGAATTGAGGTTGAATACCTGAAGAAATTTTCAGGAAGCAGGTTTATTTAAACTGCAGTGGTTCAGAAGGTACTAATGCCTAAAATCTCTGGACCCCAAGTCTGGAAATTCTTTCAGATTTATACGCAGTGGAATGGTTACATGACAGTGGGCGGGTACACAACAGTTGCTCTTTGTCCCATATTTTAGGTCAGACAGATGTTTCACAAGTTTTTATCAAGGAAAACAGAGATAGTAATTTTGGTACAACAGGCTCCCTTGAGACAGTCTATCACATTTTTTGCTTGCAAACCTGGCATTTACAAGAAAGAGGAAGCTTCAAACCACAGTGAGCTCTCTGCAGAACTCCTGTGAAATCCTGTTGGCACTGTAAAATTTTGCTGACAAGAAGCTTAATTATGGTGGGGGTCCCTAGAGAAGCTTATATGTTACAATTATGGTGGGAGTGGGTAGCCTGGTCTGCATCATTATTAAACCCTATAAAGTATACACTGTTTTCTCTATTCATACATACCTATGAAAAAGTTTAGGCAGAGTAAAAGAATAAGAACCACGACTTATAATAAAATAGAGCAATTATAACAGTACGCTTTAATGAAATTTCCAGTATCATTATGCTTGTGCCTTGAGGCCATTGTTAAGCACAATAAGGGTTATTTGGACACAGTATTTATTGTGAAACTGAGGTAGTAGATCTGAAAATCAAGACAAGTTCTGAGCAACTAATGGGGAGGGAGCATATACAACGTGGATACACTGGACAAAGGGAAGAATCACCTCCCAGGCAAGACAAAGCAGGATGGCATGAAACTCTGTCACATTACTCTGAAAAGTATGCAATTTAATACTTATGCATTGTACCTATCTGGAATTTTCCATTCAATACTTTTGTACCACCAATGTCTATGGGTTACTGAAATTTTGGAAAGAAAAACCACAGATAAGTGGAGGAATACTGTTTGTGCATCTTATAATATTTAAAATTAAGGTAAAGTGAAATTTGGTAGATTTTAATAAAACCTTAAAATGGTTCATAAAATCCAGGCAATTCTGTAACCCTGGAAGTAATCTCTAAGGGATACTTAGGTTATTTTTACCTGGGCAAAATTTTTCCATCAATGCTTCATTCCAGAGTTCTGTTACAAAGATGGTGTTAGTCTCTGATACTTTACAAAAGCAGTTTTCCATTTTCATAATTTTTAAAAACACATTTTAAAAAGAGCTCCAATAGATGTGGAATCCAATCTGTTCCCTCCTTGTTCTCCACATCCTGACTCCACTTCTGTTCTCTCACCACCTCACTGTCTCTTCCCAAGTCGTCTCCATGAGGGAACGTGCTCTCTTCTGAAACCAACATCTTGCACAATGCTGGCCACGCTGTGGTCCTAAGACCCATTTGTTAAATAAGTCATGATTCAGTATTTTAAAAAATAATTTATTTAATTTTGTCACGAGAAAAGTAAGATTTCTGAAGCCTTTTTGGTTTTGTTTGTGCCAAATGAGAAATAACATCTCTTTCTCTAGCTGATCCTGAGGAGGTTCACTGACATCATCACAGCGTGTCTTACTCATTCACACTCACAGGTAATTCTCACAAGTGCTCCAGGTAAGTTCCTTATCTCCACAAAATAGTGAGAGAAACTGAAGCCACATCACTAGAGGTGGTGAGATGAACACACTTTTCTGTTGATTGTGGTTTGTGTTTCCTTCCATTCCATGCCATAGAGTCCTGCTTTGCTCTGGGGAGTTGGTCATTTCACCCAGGACTGCCTCTTACTTTTGTAGATAGGAGCCTGGGTAAGAGATCAGAGCAGGGTAGTTTTCAACTGAAAACTACCTCAAAACAATGGAGATACTAAGGATCACTACTGAACACTTCAAGTTCTCAACCCTGACTCTCCACACTACTCACCCAGAGGAAGCACAAGGATGAAGAAGTTCACTCAATGCCATGTGGTCAGGGGTGGAGCAGCCAAACCCCAAATCCATTTTTCTCTGAGTCTTTGGGCACAATTTTCTCAGTCAGTCTGATGTGATTCCATGTGACCACACAGATACAGTTCCCGGGTTAGCCACGGCACATAGCAGGTCTTAGAGAGAGAGATGTTTTTCTGTTTTGTCCCAACTGCCTCCTATTCCGGTTGTCTAAGGACCAGACAAAAAAATGGAAAAGACCTTGAATACTTTATTTTTGGTTGTTTAAACCAAGGTGCTAGTTATTTTATAAATTTTCAAAAAGCCATCTTTGAAATGCGTCACTTAACAGTGTCCCCTAAGACTTAAGCCAGTATCTCTAGTCCACAGCTAACTCACAACACCCTCCACTTCAAGCCATCCTGGGCTCCATGTGGTAGCAGCTGCTCCAGTCTGCTTTGAGTTTCTGGAAAAAGCACTGAGCCAACCTCTCCTATTAGTGGGTACTTGGGGTCCTTCAACACCAGAGGATCTTGGCATTCCATTCTGTCCCCAGAAGTAGCAGGACCAAGAGGAGTCTAGGATTCTGACATGTAAGAAGAAAAGAGAATTGACTCTAGTTATTTTATATAGTAAAGAATCAGTGTAGGACAGATGAAGCTGGACACCAGAGGAATTTTTCAGGAAACCTGTTTATTTAAGCTGCAGTGGTCCAGAGAGGCTAATGCCTAAAAATCTCTGGACCTCAGAGTCTGGAAACTCTTTTAGATTTATCCTGAGTTGGGTGGATTACATGACAATGTGAGTGGGTGGAAATATTACAGTTACTCTTTGGCCCATATTCTTAGCCTAGACAGAGGTTTTACATATTTTTAACAAGAAAATAGAGACAGTTTCTTTAGCATAGCAAACAATCTCTCTTTGAGACAGACTCTATCCCACCTTTTGTCTGCAAACCTGGCACTTACAAGAAAGAAGAAGCTTCAGATCACTTTGAGCTTTCTGCCCAACTCCTGTGAAATCCTGTTGACATTTTTTGTAAAATATTGTTGAGAAGGAGAGAAACTTATATGATGGGGTTCCTGGAGAAGCTTATGTGTTACAATTATGGTTGGGGAGTCTCTCTTTGGTGGTGATGGAGGGGGCAGGACTCAGCAACTGCTTCATAATATATAAGGTGGAAAGGATGAGAGATTTTCCAGGAAGTTGCCATCATCGTGCCACAATGAGGAATCAGCTGTCAAACACGGGCACTGCTGAGACTTCAGTATCAGAAAGTTGGCTTGATTTGACTGTTGTCAGCATTGGTTCTCCTATACCTCGAGCTTGACCTTGACACCCTGAGAAGCTGCTACTGCTACTGTGAAGCACTGAAGCACCTGCTTCTCATCCTCAACCAGAACAACTTGCTCTATAGTGCCTGCTTCAAAACCAAAATCTGTGACCTGGGCAACTGAGTTTGACTCATGATCACAGACCTCGGTCCCAGCTATAAAATGGACAAAAGGACTGTTTTACAAAATCCACACAAAATGGACCCATCATCTGGGATATGGAAAGATAAAGAGAGAAATATGGACAGCCTATCAATGTATGAAAGGTAGTCATGAACACAACAGCAGGCTATGGGCTTCCATAGTCTGGACTAGGCTACAACCTGATTCTATACTGGGTAGGTCGCTGGTCTAGTTATAAGGTCCTTAGTTCTCAACATCAGCCCAGGTGCCTGACTTCCAAAGGCATTGTCAATGCCTTTGGAAATGATGAAACAGACTAAAGTTTCTGGCACACATTAATGTTTGATAAATGGTGCGAGGATCAGTATTCAGTGCCTCTTACCTGTCTTGGACCATCTTAGGATTCTCTTTTCAATCTGAAATCCATGAATGGACAGAGTCAAAGAAGCTTAGTAAAGAAGGATGAGGCCAGACTTCTCTTTCAACCTTAATGTTATACCATATCTGTGGAGGTGCACACTGAAACATTCCCTTCTTCTCTTGCACCAAACACAATCACAAAGCTTTTTATTATTAATATTCAATATCCTAACTTCATCTCCTATTGCTGTTCTTATGTAATCACTTCCTAATCAAACTTTCCAGGCAAATTTGTAGTAGATTGTGGTTAAACTCTGTGGCTGACATTATTAGATACATGACCTTGACTAAATCTTTATCTTGAATTATAACAGCAAAATTGTTGTAAAATGCCCTTAAGGTTTATGTGGGATAATGCATATTAAAATATCTGGTCCTCATTAGATGCTCAATCAAAATTCATTCCATTTGTCAATTTTTGTGAAAACATCCAGTCCAGTGTCTAGCATAGAGCAGGTGCTTAAAACATTCATTTACTATTTTCTGTATTTTAAACTAAAAGGGAAAAAATATATATATGTAATATATATATAATATATACACATATATATTATATAAATTAGGAAATTTTATATATAATATATATATGGTATATGTCCACATTACTCAAAATGTAACTGGAAATGAGAAACAGCTACTTTGAAAAAGTTGTGTCATAAATCTGGTAAATCTGGAATAGAATATGGCCCCATGAATTTGAATATATGTTTCTATCTTGGCCCGTTCATCCTGCCATAATGAAAACAGCATAGAATGGGTCACCTTAACAATAAAGATTTATTTCTCATAGTTCTGGAGGTTGGAAAGTACAAGCTCAAGGCATAACCAGATTCAGTGTCTGGCGAAGACTTCCTGGTCTCTAGACAACATCATATCACTGTGTCCTCATAATTTGTGAAAGAGACAAGGAGACTACCTGAAGACTCTTTCATAAGGGTACTGACCTCATGACCAGTCACCTCCCAGAGGCCGCACCTCCTAATGCCATGGAGATGGAGTTTCAATGTATACATACTGAGGGATTGTAAATATTCTATCTGTAGCAGTCTTCACTTGTAGGAAAGAATTGAGATTCTATGAGAACCAAATCAGCCATGGGAAAGAAATATGAAGGCCAAGAACACAGAGTCTGTTCTGATGTGAGTTTACGAGTGTGATAGTTAAGAGGATGGACTGCCTCCAAGATAAGACAAGTGGACTCAAGAGAATACCAAGGAACCCGTAAGTCTACATTCTGTAAGTCACAAACACAGGGTTGGGGCTATAACAAGAAGATTCTAAAGACATAAAGATTAAATAATATCCCTCCTACAGAAACACTTATCCAAAGGCATGAATAATATTGAAGTTGGTGAAGTCAAAACTGACTGGAGGATTCATTAACATTGAGAGTCCTCTTCAATGAGATGAGACATTTGTATTCCATCCCTGAGACTCCTGGAGGGGCAGACATGCACCAGGGTATGGTTTAGAGCACAAGGCCCCTGCCAAGGAGGGAAATCAGTAATTTCAACGATATGATCCTGAATCAGAGAATCAACATGACCTTGGAATGTGGGATGGAGTGAGCCATTTTTCATTAGAAATGAACACTGTTTTGATATCAATATCAATAAAGGTATAAATTGATGATCAGGTCTGTTGCATTTGGCAGGTATTTCTTACTAATCCTGGAATATATCTTAGTACAGAAAAATCTGCCGAGCGCTGGACTATAGTGGTATCCATCCTTTTGGAACACTGTGTTTAAAAAAAAAAAAAAGAAACCTGCTTATAAGGAAAAAAATGAGATATTTTGTGACATCTCACAGATTTATAAATTCTGGGAAAGTTAAATAGTTTCAAAATAAGCAATAATTTGGTCATGGGTGTGGATCTTAGCAAAGTGGCAGGATAATTTGTGGGTGAACAGATTCCTGGATCCTGGGTTGGAACAAGGCTAGTGAGTGACTTAGGGAGCCCTGTCATGATTAAGATGTGACTAAGAGCCTGTTAATCTTGCTGTGTTAGATCTCTCTGGGAAAAGTAGAATTTATGATTCATCGTGGACCTAAGAATTTTCTTATCCTTAATCATATTTGGGAAAGTTTTTTAAAAAATAACTATCTTGATGCTTTATCCCATAGTAACACTACTTTACTATGCCCACAATGCTGGGACCTTGGCCTATCTTTAAAACAAAAAATTTTCTACAGCTGGTTCTCGACAGAATCGACACGAAGTAAGTGTTCAGTTAAGATTTCTCAGAGGAATTAGCACATCTATGAACTGTGCATAACTGATAAAGCAGACTCTTCTCCTTGCACAATAACAGTGTTGACAAAATGAGTTGTCACTAAGCAATTTCATTTAAATAAAAATTGAACATTTCCATTTTAAAATAATTCACAATGGGATTTCCAAAGCTGCAATGCTACAATGGGACTTGCATATTGGTCATAACAGATAGCCAATTCCTGAGACTAATCAACAGAAATTACCCAAACTAAAACACAAGGAAAAATTACAACATAACATCTAAGCATGGCAGTTAAATACTTTAAGAGGTAGTTAGTTAAATATTAAAACACAAGTCGTTGGAATATTAGGAGGAAATGAATGGAGCAAAAACCTATTTGAAAAATAATAGTCACGAAAAATTTTCCCAAATTGATTACATATACCAAACCATGGATCCAAAAATCTTACTAAGAAGATAAATACCAGCACATATACAAACACACACAAACATGTATGCACACACACACACACACACACACACACACACACAGAGGCAATTATTCAAATTGTATATAAGACAATTGCCTGCGTATTTCATATATTTCTTGATATTTTTATATTCCATGTGTTTGTCTACTCTTATGCCAATACAAATGATTATGGTTATGAGATCATTAAAATTAATCTTGAAATCAGGTTGCATAATCCCTTCAACCTTGTTTTTCTTATAAGACAGTTTTGGCTATTCTACATCTTATAATTTTCTCTATATATTCTAGAATCAGCTTTCAAAATTCTTCAAAAGTCTCTGCTAGAGTTTTGCTTGTATATGCATTCAATATATAGACAGAATTAGCTAGAACAGGTATCTTAACAATATAGCATTGTACAGTCCATGATATTGTGTGCCCATTTCTTTGTGCCTTAATTTCTCACTAAAATGTTTCATATTTATCATCACAGGAGACTGGAACATGCTTCAAGTTTTTTCCCAGATACTTTGTGTTTCCAAGCAGAGGAGCTAAAGTAATATTTACAATAACTTGTGTTACTAGTATTAATTTTAAAAACATTATAATCCCTTTTATTTCTATTATAAGTTACATGTCAATAATTTTGCATACCTGTATATTCACATATTTTAGATTGCAACATATTGCTCCATATGAATTTTTCACAATGTCTTTCATAATCTGAAGAGCCCATTGTAGACTTGAGAGGAATTAAAGAAAAAGTTATAGTGGCTTTAGTGTAAGCATGAGAGCACAGGGTCAGTCCTCTGTATACTCTGTAAAGGCCTTGTGAAGAGACAGTGATTTTGATTTTACAGTTGGAGATAATCCATTTGAGCTTGTAAAGAGCAAGTGATTCATTTTCTGAAATACCTGAGCCCACATTCCATTGCTAACACTTGCTTACTTGCTGATCCTTAGAAAATGTCTCATTGAGCATCAGTTTCATTATCTACATTATTTTTCCTACGAGTGTGATGGAATCATGAATTCATTGACCTGTGCTCCCCAAAGACATGAATCTTTTACAAAGGTAAAAGATTATTGTTGCTTCAGTTAGTTGGGCTTTTATTCTATGGATTTGTTAAGTGATTATGGCTTTCTAAGAATCTATCATTTATCATTTCATAAATGGGACACAACATTTTATTTTCTACATAAAACCTTTTCAGTGTTTTCAGGTTAATAGAAACAAGGATCCCAAATGTCCCTAAGCACTTTTCATAGAGGAGGCACTAGGAATGCTGAAGGCAGGTCTGGCTACATAAATTGCAGGCCCCTGTGCAAAATGAAAATATAAGCCCTCTTGTTCAGTAGGCAGGTAATGAGTGTCATTAAATTACAAAATTTTTCCCTTTCTTCACAGTCTTTCTTAGAATGTGTGTAAAATTCTTAGCATGAATTTTACCATTCATCTCGTATAATGTCAGTAAATCAATGTAAAAGCACTTAATTCATATAGAAACACTGAAATTACAAAATTTCTATTTTGAAACACACAATGCATATGCATTTTATTCACACCATTATTGTAGACATACTGCATACAACTATGTTAATTAACTGTTTTTATGTCAGTTCTGATACATGCACATTCTAACCCTTTCCACCTTTAGGCAACTAATGAGTAAGGAAACACTAGAAGAACAGAAACCTTGGTGGCCCTATCCTTCCCTCCCTTTCTGTTACCATGTTTAGTGTAAAATGGTCAACTAATATATGAAAACAACACATAAGAAAGGTTATTATTAGGACCCTGGTTGTTCAAGTTTCTGTAGAATTTGATTTCTTGCCTTCTTCATCTGGTAGAAATTTTGGTTTCCTTGAAGAGAGGAACCAGTAGAGGCTGCTTTCACTTCGTCACAGATGCAACACACTTACCTTTTTACTCATGTTGACTTCTCCCACTACCACTCAGCATGAGTCTGCTAAAACTCTGGGTTCCTGGAACATGACAAACATTACATACAAATGGCACAGTCGGGACTGATGGCAGTCATGCACACTGCACGGTCTCCTCATTTCTACTGCTTCCAGTGTGGGTCACTGTCCCCCAAACATCACTTACAAAACACACATATAAAGATAAAATAGGCAGGTTTTGCTTCGCACAGTTCCGATGTTCATGTCTATCAATTACCACCAATTAATTACAATAGCCTCACAAAATCAGTTCAAATTTCAGTTCCTGTGATTGCACTCCCCTCAAAGTCCCACAGTGACTGGTCCACGCACAACTGCTATTGTTTCATTTAGACAACAAAGTGCACCACTGTGTTGGAGCTTTGTCTCTGGTGATAAACCCACATGATGTTTGCTAAAAATGGCTCAAATGAAGAGAGAATGAGCCAACAAAGGAGCAAATGCACCAAGGAAATAAGAAGTGAGAATACTGAAAGTGAAATTAAAACTGAAAGTAAATTGCATTATAGATTGCATAGCTAGATTTGTGTGTCGAATTAAAGCAAAGTTATAAGCAAGTGATTATGATAACAAGGATAGAAGCAATGCTGGCAAAAAGAAATCGGGCTTAAGGAACTCTTAGAGATATTTCACAACACTGAAAGTTTTGTCTATTCTTGATGAGTTATTTATAACAAAAAAGAAAAAATCCACTTGAATTCTCAATAGTTTTGATGTTTTTAAATACAGTACACTGAGTAAATATTACTTTTAGCATATTTCTTTTTCGTTTACTACACATTTTTAACTAATGGAAAGGGAGTTTTTAATGTTTTGACAAAAAAAGTTAAAGGTCACAGAACAATCATAATTTCCCCAAGGATAAATTAAGGTTACTGTGCACAATTTTAGCATGCAGGGTCATTTTTATGGTCATGCACTACTGTGTGGAGTAAGGACTATAGAAAAAATTTTGGCAAGGCCAAAGCAGAGTATCACACCACAGACAGGGCCCCACTGAGCACAGGATGCTGTGAACTGCTTCACCAAAGGGCTTTTTCTACTGCTGTATGTGTTCCAATTCATATTTATTAGCATATAAAAAGACAGCCCCCCCCATGAATCTGACCCTAGCTCCAGCCAGTCAGCCTCATTTCTCACTGCTCTCTCAGTTTACTGCAGTCAGCACCCCCAAGGAGCACAATCCCAGCTGTGTCAACCAAGCACTCCGTACAAGGTTAGCAGAGATCAAGATCATGTTAAGGCTCTTACCACGGTGTCCTGGCATGAGTATGATCTTATCAAATGTAGCATGTACTCTCCATCCTCCCCATTTTACCTCAACTTTTCCACCCTCCAAATAATCCCTCAGGCCTCGAAACTGAACATAGAGCTTTTCTCTCCTTGGAAATTTTGGCCAACTTTCCCTGGGCGAAGTGACCCGTTCCTTCATTTGTACTATGACGTGCCAGAAACAGCCATGATCCCATGCAACAGCCACCTGTGAACAACCCACAAATGAGCTGAGAGACTCCTGCTCCTTATGCAAAGCAGAAGTGGGCACAGAACAGTGAAAGCAGCTGAACTCTGTCTTCTACTTTGAGCCAGTCACCAAATGCTGCTCAATATGCTCTCATATATTTGCTCAAAAATGACATAAAGTAGATGTATTAGCATTCTCACTTTAGAGATGAGGAAAATGACGTCCAGATGATTACTAAGTCCCTGGAGTTTTCCTGGGTAGTACTTTATCCGGTGATAAGGATGAACTGAAGATATATAAAAAGGATTTCTGGAGTAGACTTATGGGTAAGATTGTTGTTCCATTACCAGGACTTGAAAGTTTTCCAGGCTAAAATTCCTGTAACCGGTAGTTTGCACACCAGAGGTTTAAAACATCTATTTAAAAGATTACAGAATTGGATTATTTTAAATACATTTTGAACAGAGAATAAAAGAAAGAGGTCACTGTTTGAGAAAAAGACCTGGAGGGCTCCACAGGCTTCAAGTACCTTCACCAATCCACCTTTGGACCCTCCCCTACCTAACACACACACACACACACACACACACACACACACACACACTATTTTTAGCCTTGATTGCTGAAGATGATTTTTGGAAAAACCTAATTTGTATAGTTCTTGCATAGATTCTGGATATTCATCACACCTTTAATATGATATTAGATAACATCCAAAAAGTGCCTTCAAGAAAAGTCATGTTCAGATTTCTCAACAACTATGATATTGGACCCTCTGCTATCAAGCCAGTTGGTATTAAATATATTAAAGATATCTTTAAGGAATGCCTGAGGAATAGCTCAGACCATCAACAAATTGTGTGTCAGGAATGTATCTCTTTATCTTTCATAGAATTGCATTTTCTGAACCGCCTTTGGTCCTGAGATAATTGCCAGGATTGATAAATACATTAATAAACAGACCCATGAAACCTATTAATTGTATTAATGTGAATTTATTTGAATGTTTGATATGTTCAAACCCACTCTGCTAGGTGCATTATAGAAAAAGGAAAATGGTAGCCACATTTGTTCCTCATAGATCTTACTGATAGTCATGCAGACAGATCATTAAACACCTACATAAACAATTGCTTAGCTTTGGTTGTGTTAATTGCCTTACAATGATAACAGAAGCCTAATAGTAACATTCAACTTGTCTTGGTGGGTAGGTAAGGCTGTGTATGAGTCAAGTGCTGAACAACGTCTAAGAAATAGCTGGATTTAGGGATTACGGGAGTAATGTGGGAATGCTTCTTTAGAGGATTTTATGATGATCTTTTGAGGACCCATATGAGAGGGTCATTCCCCAGTGTTAGGAATAGCAGAGCTTTATTGCAATAGCCAATTTGTTTTATTGGCATGGAAGCACAGTAATGAATAATTCCTTTGTAGAAGTTAGCTTTTCACTTTTGCACTGGAAAATTAGACATAAAATGAATTAAAAATAGATAAATTAGACTTTATAAATTTAAAACTTATGGACATGAAAGAACACTATCAAGAAGGTGAAAAGGTGATATTGGCAATATTTTCTGACTGGGAATGGACTTGTATCAAATTGTGTAAAAAGTTCTTACAACACAACAACAAAAAGACAAGCACCCCAGTTTAAAAAAAAATTAAAAAGCAAAGGATTTGAATAGGTTTTTCTCCAAAAAATAGATAAATGTCCAACTGGCACATGAAAAGATGCTCAACATCATTAGTCATCGGGGAAATTCAAATCACAACCATGAAACATCACTTTATGCCCACTAGGAGAGCCATAGTCAAAAAAGGTAAAGAGTGCTAGTGAAGATTCAGAGAATTTAGGATACTTATACAGTGCTGGTGAGAATATGAAATGATTCAGTCAATTTGTAAACAGTTTGGCATTTCCTTAGAAGGTTAAGCATAGAGTTACCATGACTCAATTTCAGAAGTTACCACTTCTGAAATTCTACCCCAAAGAAGTGAAATCATGAGAGAGAAAGAAAGAAAGAAAGAAAGAAAGAAAGAAAGAAAGAAAGAAAGAAAGAAAAGAAAAGAAAAGAAAAGGAAAGGAAAGGAAAGGAAAGGAAAGGAAAGGAAAGGAAAGGAAAGGAAAGGAAAGAAAAGGAAAAAAAGAAAAGAAAAGAAAGAGGGAGGGAGGAAGGGAAGGGAAGGAAGGAAGGAAGGAAGGAAGGAAGGAAGGAAGGAAGGAAGGAAGGAGGAAAGAAGGAAGGAATGAAGGAAGGAAGGAAGGAAGGAAGGCCAGACAGAAGGGAAGGAGGGAGGGAAGGAAGAAGGAAAGTGGGGGAGGAAGGAGGAAATGAAATAAAGGAAACAAACCTTGGCCTTGACTCTTCTTAGTAGCATTATTCTAAGTAGCCAAAAACTAGAAACAACCCAAGAGTCCAGTAACGGTAAATAGACAAGCAAAATGTAGTATATATCTATTTAATAAAATATTATTAAACCATGAAAAAAAATAATGGGGTATAAGCTGCAATATTTCTGCAAAGGTGCACACACTGCCTTGTGATTCATGGGATCAGACTTTGCCTAGAGAACTGCAGAATAAAGGACTTTAAAAAAACATTCTAATTAGCAATCCAGCATTATGTACGATGCTGAGTCATGAGTGTGGTACTTCAGCTTTACTAGTGAAGCTTGAGTTCATTTTGCTTCCTTGACATTTGTCTAGCAAGGCTTACCAGGTTAAAATATTTCATCCTCCAATCAAAAGAGGTTTTCTGCAGGAAATCCTTAAGTGAACAGTTAAATAAGAGAGGGCCATGAATGGATATGAAGAGAATGTTGTAGAACAATTCCATTAAGGATTTCATTCCACAAGAGTTATTCTCTATTAGGAGAAATTTCAAAGGGCCGTACTAGGTGCAAAGTCTTAAATTTTAGTAGTATTAACAATGAATTGCAAGGAGATTTTGGAAAAATGGTAAATTTATTTCTTAGGCAAAATTTGGTTCGAGAAGTCTACTATTCAGAAACTTTGTGACTTTAATTAAACCAAGAAATTTCTCTAAGTTGTGTTTGTAAATTGAGCTAATTCATCTTGTTATTATTATTTTTAATGTTTTTATTAGCACATTATAATCATAGATAATGCTGGAGTTCATTTTGATATATTCATAGATGCATGGAATATAGTTTGCTCCATTTCAATCACTAATACTTTCACTTTCCCTCCTCTTTTCCCTTCTCCTGTTTTCCTTCCTCTACTCTACTCGTCTTCCTTTTATCTATTTATTGTTTTATTACTTGGTGCTTCATAAATGTACATATAGGTAGAATTCAACCTTCATATATGATTCATTTAAAATGTTCATATACATACAAAGCATAATTTGGTCAATTTCATTACACAGTTCCTCCCTCTTCCCATGTCTCCTCCCTCCCCTCTGAGTAATAAGTGAAATTATGCATACAAAGCTTTAAGAACAGCACCTGTCACCAAGTAAATACTCAATAAATGATTCTGTTAGTTATATTTTTACTAGTATTAGTTAGATCTTCAATAGTTGACTATGACCAATATTTATGGTCACAGGTTTCATTCAAATTCAAGATACTTTACTGAGTTCTAAAAATGCTTTGGATGGCAAGACAACCACATCATCAAATGCAAGGCCTATGACAGAGTGAGGCAAGTGAAAGAGACTAGTCTGTGATTCAGTGATAACTGTAATACCATATCTTAGTTGTTCTCAAACATTAGTGTGCTTATGAATCACCTGGAATGGGTCTCCAGTTTCCAAATCAGGAGCTCTAGGTTAAGACCTGAAAACTGCATTTGTCACAGATTCTCTGGTTTCATGTGGCTGGTCTGGGAATCTCAGAAAGGTTAGATAGTATTTATAATACATATTTTGGCAATAATTTAGGCACTGGAAACATTGGGTATGGAATTCCAAGTGGACGATATACTGAGTCAGAAGATCTGGAAGGAAATCACTGCAGTGTATGAAGGAGAGGAGGTAAGAGATGGGACAGGCACCAAGGGACCACCAATGTTGTCTCAGATATTCTTGGACATTAAAGTGGAAGTGGAGGACTAAAGAGCAGTAAGCAGCTGAGTAATGTAATGCTTTTTGCCGTTTAGAAAAATGACTCATAGTGAACCTCTCACTCCTATACTGAATAGTGTCCTATTTCTCAGAAACTCTTGTCACCTGATTTCTTGAGCTCATTCTGTTTTGTTTTGTTTTTTTTTTTCTTTCCCAGTCTGAAATGTGCTTCTCTTATTATGTCCATATGTAGTGGAGAGAGAAATTGAGCTCTCTAGTGTTCCTTTTTATGAGGACACTGATCTTATTGGATCAGGATACCACCCTTATTACCTCATCTTACCTTAATTACTTCCTTACTCCAAATGCAATCACAAAAAGAGTTAGGGCTTCAACATGTAATTCAATTTACTACACCTGAACAGTTACCCCCTTTTTGTTTAATAATGAATAAGAAAAAAAATTGTGTGAACAGATTGTAGAAAGGAAGTGAAGGGAGATAAGGATCAAATGAACCGTGATGGACCATGTTCAACAGAAAACTAGGACTACTAAAGAGAACAAAGAACAAGAAAGGACCATCTTGAGTTGGAGGAGGAAGATATTTCTAGAACATTAGAAGAGTACTTAAATGAAGAAACAATCTCCTCAATTTGGCCATTAGATCATTGAAAGATGTCATTGGGGCAATTCAAGTGTTCTAGAGGAGGTAGAAATTTCATCAAAGCTTTAAAGATGGATAATGAGACAATGACATGATGGCAAACTACTTTTTTGAAGACATCCATTGTGATGAGGGGAAAGCAGGAAAAACCAATGGAGAAAACCAAAATATTGAGAACTTTGACTCAGCCTGTTTTCCTTGCTACACAGGAAACAGAGTGAAACCAAGAGTTGGTGACATGGAGCTGAGGCACCCACTGTGTCCCTGTAGTTGAGAAGCACAGCAAGTTCTAACTAGAGATGGGTCTCAGTGAAAAGAACCGGGGGTGACACGACTCTACAGCTTATCATCAGGGCATTGAAGGAGAAATGCCATGACTGAAGGCCCAGGCTTGCTGAGCTGTGTGAACCCTGAAGCTGGATTCTTGACTTCATGACTCATGAATTTTGAAAGTCCAGGGCAAAAGTCAAAGGGCAAAAGGCACCAATGAGCCTGTTCCCAAGGGCGCCAACTCAGGACTCCACTTTCCTCTAAAACAAACAGAATCACTGGACCTGGTCCAAAGAGTTTAGAGCACTCTATCATTTTATTTTGTAAATAAACTCATAAATTATATTTGAATTGGAGAGAGTAAACATTGGAAATTCTTTCTCTTCCTTTTTTCCTCTTTGGATGCTGGAGCTGTAATTGCAGCATTGATGATTATCACACTTTCAACTCTCTGTCCTCCTCCTAACTCTAAGCCAGATAGCTTGAGAGCAGACATGCAGCAAGGAAAAATTAAGATGATTATGCAGTTCCTACTTTCTCTAGATAGTGTCCCATGGCTACATTTTCCAAATTCACTCATCTAATGGGCACATTATAATAGATTTCCTGATTTCTCAAGCAGAAACTGCACAACCTGGGAGGTGAGTGGACACACATGTACAACTTTGGGAAAGCCGAATGTCCAAAAGATAAAACATGTTTGACATGAGTTCCAGAGAGAAACTAAGAAAACAATTGGCTTAGTCAGCCTGGCCTACTATAATAAATTAGAGAGTAAGTAGTTTATGAACAATAGAAATTTATTTTTCATAGTTGTAAAGACTGAAAGTCTAAGATCAGGGTGCTAGCATAGTTGAATTCAGGTAAAGGTGCTCTTCCTGGTTTACAGAACTGTCTCCATCTCTTCATGGCCTCTTATGCTGGAAGGAGAAAGAGAGCTCTCTGAACTTCTTCTATAAAGGCACTAATCCACTCATGAGGGCTTCATCTTTGTGACCTATTCACCACCCACTTGTCCTATGTCCTAGTATCACACTGTGGTTAAAGTGTCAATGTGTGAATTTGTGGGGATGCAAACATCAGTTTATAACACCTATCCAAAGAGGAGAAGGACTGGTAGACACAGAATTAGTGCAAAACACATCTTACCCCATCCCCACAAGGTAACAATATTTCGACTTGGAAGAAGCCAGGAAGCCATTCACATCTTAACATTCCCAATAGAGTTGTGGCCAGAATTAAAAAATAATGAATAGAGATTCTAGGGAAGCAGTATGAATTGACTATTCAAAAAAAGGGAAAGTGTTGTAGTGTTGTGGTGTGGATATAAGGTATTATATTATACCACAAAAGCTATTGTGTTAATGCAAGAGGTAAAATGATCAGATTATGAAAGCTATAATCTAATCAATGGAATGATCCATTTGATGGATTAATAATTTGAATGGACTACCTGGGGAAAAACTGTAGCTAGGAGGGACATAGCTAGAGGAAGTGGGTCTCATAGGTGTGCTTTTGGGATTATATTTTGTCTCCTTAGCTCCTTCCCATCTCTTTCTCTACTTCACAGCTGCTTACCATGGCATGAGCAGCTTTCCTCCTCTTCTACCTTCCTGCATGATGTTTTGCCTCACCTCAGGCCCAAATCAATGGAGCCAGCTAACCTTAGACTGAAACTCTGAAACTGTGGTCTAAAATAATTTTCCTCCTCTAAGTTGTTCTTGTTGAGTGTTTTGGTCACAGCAGCAAAATGCTGACTAACACAGAAAGAAAAGAAAAATTTATCTTTGTGTCTTGCTGAAAGAGGTGCTCATTGTTCCCAGATTAATAAAAACATCTCTTGAAATATTTTTATAGTTATTGGTACATGTTTTTTTTTCTTTTGTTCAATTTTGTTTTTACAGTTAGCTCTTCATTCCATTTAATTTTGTGTAAGGTCTGTGGAAGTATTTTAAGGAAGAAATGTCTTCTTACAGCCAGAGGGACTATCTTCTGAATCTTGAACTACGCCACTTTTTAAGTCATAGGACACTCCAGAGGCATTTTTGCTTTGGGAAGAGTAAAACTGAGGTCATTCTTAAGGACCCACCCACCTCTAAGACTGTTTTGCTTTATGAAAGACAGATACTCTTAAATATTTCAATTATTTGTTTGACCATAAGTACATGAAAAAATACACTCACACAAACATGCACTTACACCAGCACACCCTAATTCAATGACTAATGTCCTTAAAAGAAAAGAAATCCAAGACAGAGTGAACACATGTGACAATGAAGGGTGCAGCTGCAAAACCCAGGAAAGACAAAAGATGCTGGAAACCACCAGAGGCCAGGAAGAGGCAAGAAAATTTCTTCCCTGAATCTTCAGAGGGAGTGTGGTTCTGCTGAATCATATAAATCTTACAGTTTTAGCCTCCAGAAATATGAGACAATAAAGTTCTATTCACCTAATTTGTGAATATTTGTTACAGTAGTCTTAGGAATTTACACACACACACACACACACACACACACTTTACCTCAAAGTTGACATTTCAACAATCTATGTGTGTGCTACTGGGGATGGAACCCAGGAGCACTCTATGACTGAGCAATATCCCCAGTCCTTTCAAATTTTTAATTTTGAGGTAGGGTGTCACTAGTTGCCCAAGGTGGCCTCATACTTGTGATATTTCTGCCTCAGCCTCCCAAGTAACTGGGATTACCAATGTGAGTCACCATGTCCAGCTAATATTCCAATAATCTTGATGCATTCTCCCTCCATTTCATTCAAAGACTCTGAATTTTAAATTTTTTAAACAACGCCAAATTCACCTTCATTTCAAATTATATCTAAGTTGCTTTCTTGAGATGTCTCAAGTTCTTCCAGAAATTTCCAATTACTCACTAACCAGACCTGTTTTAGTCAGCTTTCTCATTGCTGTGACAGAAGACACAAGAACAACTTTAGAGGAGGAAAAGTTCATCCGAGGGCTCACAGTTTTAGAGGTCTTAGTCCCTAGTGGTCTTAGCCACTTCTCCAGGCTCCAGGTGAGGCTGAACATCATGGAAGAAGAGTGTGGCAGAGGGAAACAGCTCACATGATGATCAGGAAGCAGAGAGAGAGATTCCATTTGCCAAATACAAATATATAACCCAAAGTCATATCCCCAATGCCCCACCTCCTCCAGCCACACCCCATCTGCATTCAATTGCCACTCAATTAATCCCAGAAGGTGATTACCTCACTGATTGGGTTAAGACACTTACACTCCAATAATTTCTCCTAAACCTTCTTGCATTGTCTCACACATGAGCTTTTGAGGAACACCTCACATCCAAACCATAACCCCTTCTCCCTGACAGTGATGGTTGCTGCCATATGAGGTGCTCAACCATGCTGCCCCCATTCCCTGGACTTTACCTGAAACACTTTATTCCCAACTCTCTGAGCACAGGCTTGGCTTACCTACTTTATGTGAATTTTTGGAGCACTCTTGTATCAGTTTGCTAAAATTGTTGTAATAAAAGCAAGAATTGGGTGTCTTAAACGACAAAAGATTATCTATCACCTCATTGTTCTAAAGGCCCAAAGTTCAAGATTAAAGTGTCAATGGGGTTAGTTCCTTCTGAGGCTCTGAGAAAGAATCTGCTCTAGGCTTTCTTCAGCTCTGGTGAGAGCTGGCGATCTCTGGCATCCCTTAGCTTCTAGATGCACCACTTCAGGTTCTTCCACCTCCCTCTACATCTATGTCTTCACATGTCCTATTTTCTCTGTGCCTCTCTCTTCTTATGAGAGCATCAGTCATTCTGGTTTAGGCCAACCCTAATTCAGAACAACTTCATTTCAACTTTATCACACCTGCAGAAACCATATGGGCGTAGGACTTCCATATATCCTTGGGGGTTACAATTCATTCATAGCAAATTCATGCAGAAAACTGGGCCCATTGGCCAGAAGGAAGCCTGGAGAGCTAATAGCTAAGGAAGTTTTGGCAAAACACAAGTTCACCAAAGTACACGATTTATTGTTAGTACTTGACATGATTGTATTTATGAAATGTTGACAGTCCTGACTACCTTTAGCATTTGCCCCATCATAGCTCTGATTTTAGTTCTTTTAGTCTCCCACCAGAGTGGAGGATCCTTAAATTAAAGAACCAACGTGCTCACATGCATTCTGTAAACATCCAGCCCAGCACTCCTCAGTGTTCTTGGGCCACCTGCTGCTGACTAAGCAAGAAGGTTGGTTAAAGTGCAGGATCCCAGTCCCCACCCTAAACCAGAGGAAGCCTCCTCTTTGGGCTGGAGCCTGGGAAAGCTGCACCTTCAACAAACTGCCCAAAAGTTTCTTCTACATTCTAACTCCCAAAAGGCTCCAATATATTTGCAGAATGAGTGGCATCAATGCCTTCTCTTAATAGACATTATTTGGCTTTCTCCTTTTAGGTCTTGGAGCTGCCTTGGGGGTCCTTCCAACAAAGATGACATATAATCCAGCTCAAATTGATATTTTGACAATTGCATTCAAAAGATCACTAAATAATTTATAGTTTATAGAAGGGTGTAGTTAGCTACTCTGTAGAAAGTTTTGTTCAGCTTGATATCCCAATCAGTGGGTGGTGACAGAATCCTGCACCCTGAGACCCTGAATTCTTTGACAGTTCTGGAACATATCTTCTTCTGTTTTTTTTACTCTGCTTAATGATTTTTTTTTTCCAATTTTGAAGGTGGGAAAATATCTTTCTTTAAAATACATATGAATTTGCTTCATAATTTGGAAAAGTAACTATCATTTTTTGGTCATTTAAACTTTTTTGTAAATTCATTTTGGCTATTTTTCTACTAACAGGATCATTTTAATTTTTATTTGTAAGATCTTTTAAATATTATGAATGTTTAGTTAGGCACAGTGGTGTACCTCTGTAAACCCAGCACCTCGGCAACTTGGGGTGCAGGCAGGAGGATTACAAGTTGGAGGCCAGCCTCAGCAATTTTGCAAATCCCTGATCAACTTAGTGAGTACCTGTCTCAAAATAAAAAATGAGAAAGGGCTGGGGATATGGCTCCGTGGTAAAGCACACCTGGGTTCAATCCCTGGTCCAAAAAACAAAAGAATGTTTACATTGCAAACTTGTTTTATTTTGTTATTTTGCATCCCACAAAGTTTTCTTTTTAATTTAACAAAATCCTTCCATAGGACTTCTTGAACATTGCACTGTGAAGGATACATGTTCTTGTGCATTACCACATTCTAGCACCCCAGAGCAGAGATAGTGGGTTTGGAAAGTCCACAAGTTGTGATGCCAGAGCTGGAAAAGCAGTAAGTGCCCACTGGTCTGTGAGACAAACTCAGCCTCCTCCACTCTTGAGAGGCACATCCAAACCTGTAAGTAGGAACTACCTCTGGGTGGATGGCTCTTTTTGTTACATCGGTTTGCCTTGTTGTAGCTTTATCACTGGGCATGGATTTAATCCCTACACATAGATGCCCCATATGCCAGGACAAAAGTCAAGACACAGATTGGCATAAAATATCCTGGCCTCTCTAAACCTGCCTGAAATATACCAAAATATTTTCCAAAATAATGCACTAATTTAGACTTGCACTATCATGGAACCTAGGACTGTTCTATAACTTTTGTTTTTCATTGTTTCTTTCTTTAAAAAAAAAGTATATGAACTTTCATTCATGTCTATCATTATTTTATTTTATACCATTTTATTCTGTGTGTGTGTGTGTGTGTGTGTGTGTGTGTGTGTGAGAGAGAGAGAGAGAGAGAGAGAGAAAGAAAGAAAGAAATTAGAAATTAGAGATTAATTACTCTACCCCTGAGCAATACCCCCAGCACTTTTTATTTTTTATTTCGAGACAGTCTTGTTCAGTGGCTGAGGAAGTTGTCCTGGGACTTGTAATCCTCCTGCCTCAGCCTCCCAATTCGCTGGGATTACAGGTATGTGCCACCGAGCCCAGACATGTCTACTATTTTAGAAAGAAACAGAAATTGCTAGTGTCCCCCTGTTATTTATTCCTTGCCGCCCTTGGATGGGAATCACAATTTCAGCTGTGCGTTAGACTCCATTTGTCAGCCTTCCTTGCACTCAGGTGTGGCACCGGCCAATGAGATCTGAGTGCAGGAGATGGGGGCACCATCAAAACTGCATTTTTAAGAGGAAAGAGCTTGAGAGGCCTTCATCCTGCTCACTGTGGATGGAGCAGTGACTGAAATGGGATCAGAGGCCAGAGTGGAAGATGTCATTTGCAGAACCAAGCTGAAGCCAGCTGGGACTTTTATGTGAGAGAAATAAAAGCTTGTAATTTATTTAATGTTTTTTTGTTGTTGCTGTTGGATGTTACTATTTCAATAACAGATGAGAGTACTCTTTAAACTACTATGAAAACCCTGTTGCTGCCACCTACCAGCTACATGGTCATGGCTTGATTTCAGGCTCTTCCGGGGTAAAGTTGGAACATTAACATCTCCCTGAAGTCTTATGTATGGATTTGAAATATTGCCCACAAAAATTTATCCTCCAAATCTTAAAAGGTACTCATAACAATTTGTCTAGGGACCTGGTACAGTTCACAGTTGGAGTCTTAGTCTCTTGTGTTTGTACATTTAGAGAGGAACGCGAGAAGTCTTAGCACTGATATGGGGATTCATCCACCTTCTAATGATATGTAAATATATGTACTCATTTTTCTCAAATGTGTATGTATTTAAAAGATGAAAGCATGCTACACAGCTGGAGCTGGTGTGTTTTTCTAAAGGACCAAGGTAACTTATTTCTAGCCTGAGTTTTCCTGGACAGACCCTGTGTTTCTCTGAGTCATGCAAGGAAAACTGACAAGGTCCCGCACCCATTTCCTGCATGCTGAGGACCTTCCTCCCATGGTGCAGAGAGCAGCCACATCAGATGAATATATTGTGTGAAAACCATCTGTCTGTCTGTCTGTCTATCTATCAGATATCTATCTATCGATCACTAAAAAATGTGGCAAACCTAAGTAAATTAAAACATTGCCTTGAATAGCAGGGTACGTCTCTTAATAGGGTAGGTTGTCCAAGTTACGAATAGTAAATTTAATTTATTCAGAATTCCAAAAACACTGACATTTTGAAATTAACTGATCTAATTCTAAGGTTCTATTGTAAAATTCAGTGTGCAAAACTAATAAAATATTTTTGAAAAAAATTCAAAAAATACTTGCCAAATCAGAGATTAACACTTCCTGTGAGGTCCCTGCTCTTTTAACACAGGAAGTGATATTACTGCATTTTGACACAGGAAGTGACAATACAGTGAATCCAGAGACAGATCCAAATATGCAGGAATGAAATGTAGATGACATCGCAAATCTGATAAAATTATGAAAATATGAGAAAAGTATTTGAAGACATATGAAGTCAACTGCCTTCTTAAGCAAGAAATAGTAAAACCTTTTAAGTTATAAAAATAGTTTGAATATAGAGTCAAAAGACAAAACAAATTTTTGCAATTCCATGTAGATAGATATGAATGATGCACAAATACATATGTATAATGCATATGACAAAATTTCATGTATCCAAAAATCAAGTAGGAAAAGACAAATATCCTATGAGAATTTTTTGTCAGTTCACTGAATATTTTCTATTTTCCATTTTCCAGGATTCAATTAGCATTTCCTCTTTTGTAAATAAATCTTTAAGTTAACCATAGATTTCCAGTTGCCTTAAACAAGTAAAATATTAATAATTGTTTTTAAAAAAATCTGAAATAACACATCAACCCATTGAGAACTCGGTGTTGCTTGTCATCAAAAGCAATATTCTAACCTACCTTGACTGGTACAAAACCCACTGGAAAATGAGAATGAAATAAATTGATAGTTCCCAGACTAGACATGGAAATGGCTCATAAAACTCATTAAAAGGTATATTATTTCCGCAATGACAGAAATTAATTCCATTCTTTATTTACCGCAATGGTCCACAACGTGATATATTCAAATACATGTCATCAGTTAAGTAACTTAATGCACAGCCACTAAAGAAAAAAACAGTTCTATAGATACTTCTCAGAACTTACAACTTCAAAAACAATCCTGAGTGGCCCAGATAAAGGAACAAGCAAGCCTTGTGATTTTGACTCCCATAGCAAGATAGGCTGGACTGCAGGGAGTCTCAGAGACTACTCCAACTTGTACTGGAAGATTTTTCAGGGAATTTGTGTTCAGATCTCAGGTTTCTAAGCTATTCATTTTATCAGACATTCTTTTTGTGGTCCTGAATGACTCACATTAAGTCTGGTTGCTCTGACTGCTCTCCATCTATTGCCACCTTTCTCAGACAAACATGTATCTCCCATTTCAGACAGAGATAGAGCTGAGCCATGTCCAGTCGCTGGCTCTCAGGAGCTCACAGTTCCACATGAAGACCTCCCAACCATTGGGTACCATGATACAAAAAAGCATCAATGACTAGCTCAACGTGGGAGAAGCTTGTGATGAAGACAGAATAAGGGGACAATAGTGAAGTCAGGAAAGGCTGACCTTAGCATTCCTGAGTTCAGTGTATGAAGGATATACACCAATGACAGGACTGCAGAAAGAATTCAGAACAAAGGATCACAAGTTCAAAGCCAGCCTCGGCAACTTAGCAAGGCCCTAAGCAGTTTTTCAAGACCCGGTCTCAAAATAAAAAATAAAAAGGGGATGTGGCTCAGCAGTTGAGCACCCCTGGGTTTAATTCCGGACCCCCCCAAAAAAAAATCAGAATGGCATCTAAGCCATAACTCACAAAAGAAAGGAAGGGTGGGGATGGGTTGAAGGTAAGAGAATAAATCATTTAAAATATTCACAGTGAATCCCACCATCATATATATCCATAAGACACTCATTTTTAAAAAAATTTAAGTAAATAACCAGGAAGACCAGTAGAATAGAAGAAACAGGGGGAGGGAAAAGGGGAGGAAATGGAGAAGTCCTAGGGACTGAATTAGAACAAATTACATTCCATGCTTTTATAATATGTCAAAATAAATCTTAACATTATATGTAACTAAAGAGAACCAATACAAATAAATAAATAAAAACAAAAACATTTTAAATAATATTTTATTTGAATTAAAAGTAAGTAATTATTGTGTTTTATCATTTATAAGCTCCACCCTCTCCTCACCTCTCCTCTCCTCTCCTCATCATTTACTAAAATGATATTTTGCATAATATGGTGAATAATATTTTAATTTTATTAAATAATATGTATTATTATGAATTTACTTTATTATTTGTAGTTATTGAAAGTGTTTCAGTTGGGGAAATAAAGATGCAGGGATCTTAATAGCTTAATTTAGTTTTGTTGCCTCCACATAGGTTGCAGGAGTAGAGTAATTGGTAAGTCAGGCCTGGGTTACAGATAATTACCACTGGATATTCATCCTGTAACCACAGCCTTTCACTCAGGCCTCTCCCACTTTGCTTGTCCACACCTGAGTTTCTGAATGTGGTCGTCCGAGTTGTCCTCTGAACTGAATGATTCTGCTCCATGGAAATCACCTAGGAGAAATAGTAAATATTTTCACTCTGAAGAGTAGGTGCATTTGGTGTATGCTTTCCCAGGGAAAATGCTTTCATGTGTTTATTTGGTACTATTGAATTTCTCTCCTGTTCTGGAGCACTCGATCTTGCAAAACAAACTACTCAGTGGAGTCCAGGAGAGTAAGTCAGTATGAAAGGGTGATGACAGGGCAGACACAAGGTTGGACGCACAAGAGGGGACTTGCTCATGACACCTACTTCTTGGGAATGGAACGGGCTGTGCTGTGAGGTGGCAAGTTCACTTTAAGGAGTGGTATTTAAACAAAGACTGGGATACTAACCTTGGTGATCTACAGGCCTACCACCTGTATATTACAAAGCAATAAACTAAACTTTATGAATAATTTTTTCATATCCATAAAAAGAAATGAATGAACCATATGCCAGAGGCTCAGGGATCATCTAGGTGGGCTCCTTGGACTCCAACAAAGGTTTGGTCATGGGAACTGGGCAGGTGAGCCTCCCATGGTTGCCTCAGGGCAGCATCCACTGGACAGCTGTCCACACACCTCCCACCACAACAGGTTCTCACAAGCATGTCTGTATATTAACCCATCTTTACCCACTACTTCAACCCACTTGTGGACACTTAAGACAGAGAAAGACAATAAAGAAATGAAGTCTCCTTCCTTGAAAATATATTGTTAAGCTCAGGATAACTTCACAGGTTTCAAAGATGGACTAACTACCTTACATCCAAAATCTCAGTACAAACTTTTCACTAGGAGTATAATAGTAATCTCCACAGCACATTGGAAATAGGTTAGTTCTATTATGTCATTGTTGTCATTTTTCAGTGAGGATAAGATTAAGCTCATATTTAGTGATTTCAAATTTCAATAAGAATTCATCTTTATAGTGCTAGGAAAATGCAATTTGTCATTTCTATACTCATAATTCTATCATTTGTTCACTCAGACATTCACAAACCAACTGAAAGTCCATTGGTCTTCTCTATGAGATAGATAAGGAGCAGTGTTCTGGATCTACCTCCAGAACTCAAATGAAGTTTCTTATCTAGTACTGACATGCACTAAATGATAATTGATTGCTGGCATTTCAGGAAGATAACAGCCCACTATTGCTTTTCACATAATGAAATTCCAGCAATTGAACACTTGGAGAAATTGACATAAATATCCTCTGTGTTAGCTAGTTAGCTAGAATGGTCACCAGCAGAGCCTGTCAAAATTATGTTTTCCATAACCAAATAAATTCCTGATCTCCACAAACACTATTTTACTTCTTCACTTTTCTCTATGTTTTTTTCTTACCTCAACCCACAAACACCATTACCACTCTGAGAAGGTGAAACAGAAAACAGAAAATGGATACAGAAGAAGGAAATTCAACAGGAAATTTTGAGTTTTCCCAGGATGTGTGACATTTGTGGAGTGACATTATTCAGGGTGACATTTGTGGAGTAATAGACAAGGAAGAATCCCAAGGTGCCAAATGAAGTGGGTGGTATTGTTTTGGAATTATGATTGATTCGTATGTTATTCACATTTCCCACAACTCTTTTCACTGAAGTTCAGGTCAAGAAGGAAAGGTACCCTAGCATCACTGAGTACACTTAGAGTTCAGATACGAAGAAAAGTGTCTGGTACCTCATCTGGAGAAGAGAAAGTTCAAGCCAAGCCACAAACATCTTGTACCAGAAGGCAAGGAAATGCCCAAAGGCGAATGGAGGCACTTCAAGTGCATTCCCACTAGGCATGTTAAAAAAATTGGAGCTTTGAGAAAATAATGACTAAAATGTAACCTGAATTAGAAAAAAATATTTGAATCCACAATGATGACTACCAGAGGAGAGAAGCTCTTTCCCCAACGTGAATGCTACCTAAAAAATACAGAAGAAATAGATAACTTGAAAATTTCAACTAACAATGGAATGATTAATTGAGCAAAAGATCTTTAATTTGGGTAAAAAAAAAATTATTGCAGGAAAAGTTTGGGGGAAAAGTGCTGTTTACATTTTCTTCCAGATCTTAATCAAGTGACAAACTTAATACTGCCACTAGCCATCAACAGATTAACATTATGCACCTCTTGGTACCATACAAAAATCAACACTTGTACAGACCATTTTTGCTAAAAATATTTAACTGTACTTGAATCTTAAGGGTCTCAGGGAGAAAAGACATATCCAGATGGCAAGAGAGCTGATCTGCAAGAGAGCTGATCTGATCCCAAATACCCCCAAAATGCAAGGACAGTTCTAGATTCAAGGAGTCATTGAGAGTTGAAAAACTAAATGTAATATGTGATCATTGATATAATGCTAATGATATAATTGGAAACAACTAATCGCTCTTGATGGGGAGCATATGATCATTTATTGTGTCAGTATTTAAACTTTTCTGAAATATGAATTTATTTATTAGAGATTAGATGAAGGGAAGAAAGAGGTCAGAGGAAAGGAACATAGTTTTCAGTTGAGTGCCTGTGCTTGAGAGATTTAACTATGCACTAAACATACACATGCTAAGTCAACTGAAGCTACAAAAACAGAAGGCTTGACTAGGTGGTATTTACTTAGAGGTGGTAGAGTGCTAAGAAAGGATAAAGGAATGAGTTAGTTTCCTACTTTTGAATTTAGTCTCTGCTCTACCTGGTTAGATGACCTTGAGAAAATTCCTTTATCTTCACTCAGTTTTACCTGGTCCCTGTCAATGTTTAAAATGCATTTGGGATTGAGGGACTAAAGACATAGAGGCATGAAAGACTGATGACCATTCAGTGTGTTAATAGCAGAGGGTTTGTGGAATTGAGCTTCTAGGGAGAATGGGTAAGGTAATAGGATAGATATGGAACAAAACCTGCAAAGAAGAAGAAGGAAACCAGTAGAAGAAGCTCAGACTTAGGCCTAACAGCAAGGATCAAAGTGGAAGTGTGAGATCATTTTAGGAGGTCCATGGTTGGCATATCTTCCATTTCTTCCAAGTTCCTACCTGTTCATCTTTACTTGTCTTTAAATGTCATCTACTCTAAGTTTAATGTGGACTAACGGTTACATGAAGTCTGGATGGAAGTGGAGGGTACATGAGTGTTATGGTTTGGATGTGAGGCGTCCCCCAAAAGCTCACGTGTGAGACAGTGCAAGAAGGTTCAGAGGAGAAAAGATTAGGTTAAGAATCTTAACCCAATCAGTGATTTAATCCCTTGATAGGGATTAACTGAGTGGTAAGTGAAGTGGTAGGGTATGGTTGGAGGAGGTGGGAATTGGGGCATGGCTTTAGGTATAAATTTGTATTTAGCAGGTGGAGATCTGTCCCTCTCTCTGCTTCCTGATCACTATGTAGGCTGCTTACTTCTGCCACACTCTCCCACCATGATGTTTTAGCATCACCTCAAGCCCAGAAGAATGGAACTGGCCTTCTATGGACTAAGATCTCTGAAACTGTGAGCCCTCAAATGAACTTTTTCTCCTCTACAATTGTTCTGTTTGGGTCCGTTAGTCACAGCAGTGAAAAAGCTGACTAAAACAATGAATTTGGGGGAAACTCTGTAAGATGATTCTTTGCCCTGGAACTTGATGTATACTTTGGAAGCCAACCCCTCCCCCATCTTGCTTTTCTGAGATTTATCAGTTTTCCATTTTTGTCTGTGAGTTTGTTGGTTTATTTCTTATAGAATAGGGTCTCTTTGAGTTGAAAGAGATAGGGCAAGTTCTTGGCAGACCCAGTCCTGGTTCCCCCACATAAGAATCCCTAAAGTAGGATTTGAAAATAACATACCCCAGAAGATGATTGAGACTGTGAGGTTTGATGGTGCGATGAGCCACTGAGCCATGACACTTGGAAAGAGGAAATCAAATGACTAATAGACATGTTAAATGGGTTTGGTTTCTTAATTCATCAGGGAAATTAAATTAAAACCACAGAGATACACCTACACTGAAAGAGCTAACACAAGAAAAGAGAGAAACAAGTGTTGGTGGAGATATGGTAGAGATATGGCTCTCAACAGGCTACTGATGGGGTTGAAAATTGCCACAAAAGTTTTGCCTTATGTGTTTACATTACATAACCCAAAGATGATGATCCAGCAGCTGACTCTAGTTATAACTCTACAAAAATGCTAACTTCTGTGAACCCAAAGATACACTACAAAAATGCTCATAGCAGGTCCTAAACCCAAACAACCTAAGTATCCATCAATAGCAGATCAATAAATTGTAACATATTGGAATACTCTATGGGAATAAGCATAAATAAACTATAGCTATATACAACACAGATGCATCTCACAGCCGTAGTGCTGGTGAAAGAAGCCAGACACAACAGAATATATACTGAAAAATTCCCCTCATAGAATTTCTTTTGAGGGAGGTATACTGGGGATTGAATTCAGGGGCACTCAACCTCTGAGTCACATCCCCAGCCCTATTTTGTATTTTTATTTAGAGACAGGATCTCACTGAGTTGCTTAGTGCTTTGCTTTTGCTGAAGCTGGCTTTGAACTCATGTTCCTCCTGTCTCAGCTTCCTGAGTCACTGAGATTACAGGCATGTGCCCACCGCACCCAGTCTCTCATAGAATTTTAAGACATGCAAAATTATTCATTATGACTATAAAAGTCAAGAGAATAGTTAACAATGAAAAGGAAAGAGAGCATAGTGTTTGAGGGGGAGATGTCCTGGATTCCAAGGGCATGCTACCAGATGACGACTGAGCAAGCTGTGTGCTTTCCTGTGCATGTGTGTTCTCTGGGACTCTCTGTATGAGTTTGTCACAACAGGTCTGACCCATGCCTGCAATCCCACCTCAGTCATGAGTAGTAAACTTCTCCTTTCCCTCCTCATTCCTCAACAATGTTCTTCCCCGTTTTAAAAGTATCCCAAATGACAATAACTAGTCTTCCATGAGAGGCAGGGACTGAGGGTTGAGGTGTACTGGAAGGTTCTCTTCATTGTAGCTTGTCAGGCCATTCATGCTATTTGTCCTAGGCTGCCCAGCATTTTCCCTAAACACATGTCTCCTACCTCCATCATCTGCCTTCATTCCACCGCTGCCTCCATCATCCCATGGCTCCACATCTTTGGATGTGACCTGCCCCTCTGTGGTATGTCCTCCACTCAGTCTGCCAACTCAGTATCAGTTCTTTCAAGGTGTTTGCCATGACTGAATTTGTGTTTCTTATGTACAATAATTTATTCATCCCCCACTGTTTCCCCTGTTTCATCCCCCACTTTGATAGCTGTCATTCATTGTGTGGGTGTCTGGCTTCTGGATGAGACAGCCAGATCCTCAAGGTCAGGGCATGGATGGGCACAAATGGCATCTACTCAAGAGCTTGGTAATTACTAATCACTTGCTGAGTTTCAATGCTTATCAATTAGTCACTATATATTCGCAACTGCCTACTAAATGCTGTCACTGCTCTACGTGTCAAGAATCATAAAGAAAATCAGGTAATTCTAGGGTTGTGTGAACTGAAGGAAATGAAGTCATGTGGTAGGGATTTGTAGGCTGTTTCAGATAAAATGGTCCATAAAGCCTCTGTGAGGAGTGGACATATAAGCAGAAAGTTAATGATTAAAAAGGATCTTTCATTTTAAAAAAGAAGGGAGGAAGTTCATCAAAGGAGAGGGAGCAGTCAGTGGATATATGCCAGCAAGGAAGACATTATCACTTGAAGGAAGTCCAGAGCATCATGGAGAAGCAGGAGGGTGGAGAGACTCTGTGGGCAGAAGGCAGGCACAGGGTGCAGGGACCTGCAAGAGGGCAGGATCTTTTGATGGACTCCAGCTGGGTTTAGGCACATGATTAAAACTTTATGGTTCCAAAATATATCTATCTCACTTCTGTGAAGAAGGAATTGAAAAACGCCTGGGATGCCATTGTGACATTCTCACTGACAGATGAGGCAGCTCCAGGAAGGTTAATGACAGGGAAGCTGCAGACAATGAGCATGTTGGAAAAGCATTTTGGAGGCAAAAAAACTGATTCGTGATCATAGATTAGCTATGGAATGAAAGGAAATGACAGAAACCCACAAATTCTGTCAGTGAAGGATGTGTGTGTGTGTGTGTGTACTCTATTCAGCAGGTCCCCCTGTCACCTGTGTGCTCTCCTCACCAGCTTGGAAGACCCACCAGGTGCACCCATACAGATATATGGGCCCATCCCCCAAAACTGCAAACCACAGAGTCAGTCCCAGAACCCACCCAGCTTGCCCTAAAGCACCCTCTGTGCATGAGTATGCTGGAGGCCATAGCAGCGAGCACACATCATCCAGTTTGACAAAACAATACCCTGAGCCACCCTGCAGCCCCAGTCCCACAATCCAAAGCCAGCTCTAACGACGACGACGTACATTGACCCTTCCCTCAATCACCGCCAACTACTCCACAACCTGAGAATAAATATGGCTCTCACCTTTCTGAACCCCCAGTGAACACCACTGGCAAGTTCTCAGGGCTGAAGAAGGAGAGCACAAGCCACCCTGTCCCTGCTCCTTCCAACCTGTGTGCAGGGGACTTCAGGGCACGATTGATCAGGCTCCACCCCTATTCTTTCTAAGAATGCCATTGTCACTTTCTTAGGAGGCTGGATACCTGTTCCCTTTATGCTATGGGACCCAAGACCCTGTCCTAGCACTCTCTCAAGCACTGATGTCAGAGTCCCGGTCCCACCACTAAGAGATGTGACTTCTCCAGTCTGCCTGCCATGGTGACCAGTCAGCATGATGGTGATGGTTGTGCAGGTCATCTTGGAGTTAGGCTTGTTCCTCTGGAAGTCAGCTTTTCTTCCTCTGTTTCTATTAGTTTGAGGGTAACAGCAGACAGCAGTTCACAATTTGCTCCTGCCCCCATGGACTCCATCCCACAGCACCCAGTGGGTCTTCAAGCAAGGTTTCAATTCCCCTTTCTGGCCATTCTCCAGCTTGTGGCAAAGTCTGGGGCATCACGCTGCCCTCAGGCCACATGAACAAGTTTTCTTAGGATGACAGTCTCTCACCCACAACCCACTCTACTTCTCTAAGCTGGAGCCATCGTTCTGGGAAACAATTTTATCACATCATAAGTCTCCCCCTTTACACCAAAAAAAAAAAAAAAAGAAAAGAAAAGAAAAAATCCTCTCGGATCTTTTTCTTGCAATCAGAATTCATCCATGTGATCTGATGACAAGACAGATGTTTGAAATTGCTGTTCCCCAGGAGAATTGAGGGTGGAGGACCAAATTGCCCTTCACATACAGAAGAAAGCCATCAAGTGGGGTTGGGTGCAGGTGGGGTGCTGGAAAAAGATGTTGAAAGCCACAGAGAGGTCAGAGGATTTGTGAGTTGCCAGGGTGCCCACACCTGCCCTGCACAATGATTTTGTACAGTTCCTCCACCACAGTTTCAGTAAAAATGAATTTGGACTTTTCTTCATAAATTCCCTGAGGTTCCCTGACTCTGAGGCTGTGATTGGGAACATCCTCCACTCTGCTCCTGGGTGCTCATATCTACATTGATCAGTGCCACCCATTCATGACCCAACTGAGATAACAAACCTTCCATGGCCCTCAGCCAAAAGCCTTCCCCCTTGTGACCTTCCAGAGACTTGTTGCTATAATTCTCCCTGACCTGTCCCTTCACATCTTGAGGATGGATAACCGGCTTCTTGACTTACCTCTGCTAGGAGGCTGAGAGCTTCTGTCCTCTCTCGCTTCCTTTTATACCCATGGCACCTCACAGAGTGCCCAGGGACATGTTCCAAAAATATTTTTGAATGTATCAATTGGTAAATAAATGTCTCAACCACCCTGATTAGGTCACAAATTCCTCTAGGACAAGAGAAATGTCCTTTGCTTGTTTGTTTCTTTTCCTTTTACCATCTACTTGAGCACAGTAGATAAGATGGTATTGACCAGTGATGAAGGCATTGACCTTCCTTTTAGGATGAACCACTCTGCAGAAGATGATATTTATAAATGAACACTTGTGTTTTCAAAATGGAGCATAATATTTTATTGGTCTCATATTTTTGAGAACTCTGTGACTTCTGCAATTAAACTGCATATTATTAAGGACTAGTGAACCCAAGTCCTGAGAAACAGGTGAAGCGTCTGTGGGGAGCTTCACTTCTGCATGGGCTGGATTTGGGAGGCATTTCCTCCTGTAACACATGCCACTAGGTGCCAGTGTTGTTCTACCAAAATGACCCTCCGGAAGTACAGGTGGTCCCCCACTTTTTTATGTCTAGTGCTCTTGAAAGTGATGGCTTTATAAAGAAGTTAGGAACAGGTCTGGCGGGACAGTGCACTATTGCACACCTAGGTTTGCAGAGGTTTGACATCATCACATTAAGCAAGTGAACCCAAAGATTGACTCAAGGGAAGCCAGGTGCTTATTAGGTAGGGTTAAATCTGTTCAGAAAAAAGGTGAAGAATGAACCCCACTGAGATGCTCTTGATCCTGCAAGACAGGAAGATTCAGTCACTCATTCAGCAAATACAAAATGAACAGAAAATTAGTATCCAATTTACAATTCTGTTGCACAAGGAATTTTCCCTCCCTCCCATTCTCTCTCTCCTAGTCTCCTTTGAACTTTCCAGTAAAAATGTCCATGTATGGCAACTTAGAATGCAAGCAGCATGTTCCAACATAGCTCATATCTTGTACCTGAATAACTATGTTAAAATACTGTGTCTAATTATAATCAATTAGAGGCAAGTTGCTACCAAACTTACTTGTGTTTCTAATAAATTCTTTGGCTGTGCTTTGTCCCTGTGCCCTGGTATGTACAGAATACCCAGTAATTAATACTTGTGATCAGTTTGTGACTGTATTAATCATAGGAGGTATATAACTCATGATCAATATGATAATTCCTTCCTAAAAAGGTTAAGAAATAAAGCTTGACATCATGAGAAGTGAAAGCAGACAACATTTACCAAAATTGTGTGTGTGTGTTTGAGAGAGAGAGAAAGAGAATTCATCTTGACTACAATCATTTTTTTTAAATGTAGCAGGACAGCTGGGTGTGGTGGTGAATACTTCTAATTCCAGCCACTCAGGAGGCTGAGACAGGAAGACCACAAGTTTGAGGCCAGCCTCAGCAACTTTAGCAAGACCTGGTCTCAAAATAAAAAATAAAAAGGACTGGGAGGTAGCTCAGTACTTGAGTGCCCCTGGGTTCAATCCTCGGTACTGCAAAAACAAAACAAAACAAATCAAAAAAACAAAACAAAACAAAAAAACTAGCATAAAATGCCTGTGTTCTAAAGGGTAACAAAATTATAGGTGAATCCATGGGCCAAAATATTCACTAGAAATAGCTATTCCTGACATACTGCATTTCAAGCATAGCAATAAAAAAGTACTGTGCTGTTTTCAACTCAACAACTTTGTGTGTGTGTGTAGCAAGTTTAGCATTCAGTTTTGCACACTCTCTGAGATAAGTTCCCTCACAGAAAAACAAACAACAACAAAAACATTTAGATCCTGGCCAATGCAGCGATAACAAGCAGACCTGTTTGAATGATAAATCTTTTCCATTCTTTTCTAGTAGCATGTTATCAGGAAACTGCAAAACTACAAACGGAAAATTTTCCAACAGCCAGATATAGAAGAGGCAGGTTCCTAAATTTGGGAATTTCATCAACTCAGGAAAACTCTCCTTCTTCTTTCTTTGAATATTGTTTAATAATCTTCTATCTCTTCTATGAAATTTAACAAAATTTATATTAAACATCCCTGGTTTATTCTTCATTTGTGTTCCATTTTTAAAAAATATTTCCACAATTTCATCTATATTTGAGAAGTAGTTACGAACAAAAGTTTTTTAAATATATCAGTACTGTAGCTGTAAATATTGTTAATAAATCAAATTATCAATGATAACAAAAACTAAGATTGTGGAGGGCTGGGGTGTAGCTCAGTAGTACAATGATTGCCTAGCATGCAATAGATCATGGGTTCAATCCCCAGCACTGCGTATAAACAAATAAATAAAAATAAGATGGGGGAAAATGCTGAAGAAAAATAGCGTGTGAACAGAAGAAAAGATCAGAGGGAACAGTCTCAATTTTTCATGTTGTGACATAGCCTACAGAGAGATAGAGTCAGGACAGATATTACATTATCTCCTAATGTACCAGTTTAATCATGTACTTGCTAAAAGACACAATGGCTGTTTCCAATTTGGGGTGCCGTCCTTTTTACCCAAGTCCCATGAAGTCCTTGAGACTCTGCTATCAAAGGGTCTCAGTGACAGGCCCCTCTGGCTGCAGCTCCCCTACTGTCCCCTTGTCTCTGGGCATGAGAGGTGAGTCTCATGTCTAAAGGGGTTGACAAAGGGACTTCCTGAGCCACATCTTGTGCTGCTGGTTTTCCCCTGTGGCCTCAGTGCCTGAAGATGGCAGACAGCAGGGTTAGCGCCTGAAAAGGGAGAGAGCTGGTCCCTGGTTGCTCTGTTGGAGATACCAGAGACCTCAGTTCAGTCCACAGGAACATGAGCCCATCTGATCTGCCTTCTGTTCTGGTTTGGGGTGGGGAAATGCCAGGTGAGGGTCACCTGCACCTGGGTGGGAGAAAGTTGATGCCTTTCTGCTATGTCATTCCTCCAGGCCTGGGGCCCAGGGAGAAATCACTCGTCCTTTCTCTTATTTTTTTCCAGGATTTTCCTTTAGTTGTCTCTCTTTATTTGAATCAGGAGCAGCTGCTAAATACTTTGTAAATCAAATCAGTTGGATAATTTCCTGCAGAAACCTCATGTTACAAAACTCATTGAAGGTGACAGAGAAAACCTCCTTGGATGGATAACCATTATGCTAATTAAAACAACATTTAAGATACAGAAAACGATAATCAGGCTTGCATTTATTAAGTGATTTATATCAAATATTTAAGGGACAGAATTTCAGTCTTATGCAAGACTTTCCAAGAGAATTTTTAAAAAAGGAATGCTAGTAATTTTAAGAGTGTAGGACTATTGTAATACAAACCCTAAATTTAGGTATGTGAAAAAGAAAATCTCCAGATCAAAATTATTTATGGCATGGACAGAAATATCTTAATAGAATTTTAGAAAACCTCAGCCAGCAATATATTAAAAAGATAAAATCCAAATTAAGTTCCTCCCAGGAATGTAAGGCTGATTCCAGATTAGACAATCTATTCCTGTGATTCACTACTTTAAAGATTAAAAAGGAAAACCACATGATTTTTTATACTTCATGCAAAAAAACTTCTTATATAGTAACGGTAGAAACCAGTGTAAATAAGATGTTATAGTGGATATCAGCATGCAAAAGCTTCTGCATTCCAAAGGAGGTTCTAAGACACAAGCTAGTTTTTTGAAGGATACACCCCATATATACACCACTCTTTATTCTCTTCACCCACAAAGGATTAATTGGGTTACAAAGTGCAGTCTTCTGTGTGCTTAAAAACAGAAGAAAGCCCAAAAGTCATTTCTACCACATATGACAAATTTTAGTACTAATAATTCAGAAATGGAAATTAAGGCTTCATGTGACACTATTTTGTAAACCATAAGTCAAAGAAAAACCTTGTACAAGCAAATGGTTATGGAAAATGAAAGAATTTAGCAGTATGGAGTAGATGAGAAAATGTACCTCTGCTACCACCTAATATTTGCATTTCTCAGTGTGTGTCTAGAGACACAACCTGCACACGATCATTCATGGTGACAATGGAAATGCTCTCAGGATGCAGTATCAGAAGAAACTGCTAACAAATCCATACGTGTTCACTCCAGAAAACTGTAAGCAATGACAATGAGTGCCTCATGAGCACACATATCCATATGAAAAAAAAGAAAAATAAATGAAAAAATTAGAAAAGTAACCATTCAAAAACCTGAAAGAATATATTGACCTGAGGGTGGAGATAATAAGAGTAGAAAAAAAAGTTGTCAAATGCTACACATATTAGGATACAATTCTACATATAAAAATATGTGAAATGATTAGGAAGTTTTGGAAATCTATGTGTGAGTGTTTGCATTTATAGCTCAGCAACACCATGGATGAGGTGCACTGAAAACCCTGCAGCCACATCTGGGCTCCCTCCAATCCTGAACACGGCCTCTGTTCATATACAAAGCCATAGGCAAAATGCACAAGCACCAATTCAAGACAGGGGCCTTCTAGAGGGCTTCTTCCTCTAGAAAGAAAGGAAAGGTGAGCCTAAGGAGACAACTGGGGGTAGTATCTTTGCAATATTTTATCTTGTAAGCAGTTAGGCAAAGTAATGATGTTTATTATTAGGCTTTGTGTGTGTATGTATCTGAAATATCTCATAATTTTGGATTATGAAAAAATCTCATAATCGTCAGTCGAAAGCTGTTATTAAATCCACAGTCCGGTTTCCTAGAGGAAGATTATCAGCAGCTTCCTGTCCATGCCTCTGGAAATCATCTATTTACAGACATCTTGGGGTTACTCCATAGTTTCACATCCTACCTCTGTGTCTAGCTGTACCTATGTCTTTGTGTCAACCTCTTTCTACTTCCATCTCTCTACTTATTTCTACCTCTATTTCCCTTTACCCCTCCCTATCTCTAGCTCTATTTCTATCTTTAATCTGTATCCAAATCTGTATCTCTCTCTCTAGCTCTTTATCTTTTAACACTAAAAAAAAAAAAAAAAAAAAAAAGCGAGATACCTGTTTTGGACTCTGCTTTAAAAAGAATTAATCACATTCCCCAAGTCACTTACTCCCACACTAGCTCATGTGGACCCATTTCATTCTTTTAACATTCTTATGAACTTTTGTGGATTCCATAGATCATAATTAATCCCCACTACTTCATGACCATTTGGTCAGTAAAAGTATTTTGCTATTACACAGAAAGCTTTCTTGCTCTGCATATCTCCTGTGAAATGCATAAGAGAATTTCAATGAAGCAGAATCACTGTCACAATAGTTTTTAAATCTTGATAGAAGTTAATACAAATACTATAAAACTTTTTAAATATTAGCAATGTGAGGGATAAAAGGGTTATCACATCATTGTGAAATTTAGACTTTTTTAGTGGAGGTGTATTTTTACATAAATTTTATTCTTTTGTAAAAGTCATCCATGAAACTGTCTGTCCTCATTTTGGGAAAAAAAAAAAAAAATCCGAGATTTTTTCAATTTTTCTTCACCATTAATGTCCCACTTACATTTTATCTTTCTCTCTGCTGGGATAATTTTGAATATTCAAAGCTCTCTAACGGGACATAAAGGGTTTCACATTAATTTGCACACTGCAATGCATACAATTATTTGGCTTCCCCCAGGGCCATCTGTATTTCTCTCTCACTTCCTTTCCTGTCTTGGGTACTTCATCAACAAGCTCTTTTTCTTATGTTAACTACAGCTTAACTTCTTTAGTGGCATCGCAGTCTTTTCCCCCTACATTAGTTTTTCCTTTCATTCTCCACCGTGTTTCTAAAGGAAACACTCACAGCCCATGTGCCTGACACAGGACCTACCACAAACAGATGCTCAGTGCCCTCTATGCCAGGTGCTCCCACTCTGCCCTTCACATCCAACTGAGCAGCTAACCCTGTCTTGTTCTTCATCTTCAAATGAAAGCACAAATATTTTCAAGCTTCAGCTTATTATAGAGAAACATCATCAGCATTTGAAACCTCTGCATTAGAGCATCTATTCTGCATGGAAATCTGATTCATTGCTAAACACCCCAAAAGTGCATCAATTCTAAAAGTTGACTTTACCATCATTCTCATCAGGGTTCACAGACCAAATTTCAGTTCCTGTCTTCTGTTTCTTGCCTTGATGACTTCAGACACGTTCCTAAATATTTCTGAGCTTGTGATCCTTTGGAGAAGATCTAATGGTATTTGCAAAGAAAATGAACATACATAACCTGGCACATCTCAAGTATTCCGTGTATGTATTATTATTAAATTTCCATTTTAATAAGTGTGATATGAAAAAGCTTAAAAAACACTAACCCAGCGTTGCTCTTTCCTGATCAGATTTCAGGACTCCACCAAAGAGTCCCTTTTACATCATATCAGTTCCGTAAGCACTCCCCCAAAACCAACAAACAAAAGATAGGATCGTCATTACCATCCACACTGCTGAAACAGTACTAAAAGAAGGCACGTTAGGGCAGGAGTGTCTCCCCAGTTGCGCACCAAGAGGCATGAATAATTTAGAGGAACTCTCAGAAGTCAGGGGATTACGTCAGGGAGGTGATTTCATGCTGAGTCACCACCTGGACTTTCACACCCTACTATTTCACCTGCTCTTAGTTTTCCTGGGGGGAAAAAATCCCAAGAACTGTTAAACCCCGTGGTGTGTTTCTGAGTAATTCATCACCATGGTCAGAGTCATGGTTCACAGGGTGGGGAGGCTTGGCTAGTCTTGATATGATATTTATCAATCAACACAATCATTACCTGGTGGCTTTGTTGAGACCTGCAGAGGACTCCTGAAAACAGAGAAAGGGTTGAGTGATTTTCTTTCTCCCCGCTGAAGATACACATTTGCGAATATTTGACAAAAGAAAGGTATTGTTTATAATTAGATCCATAGGCACAAATTTTATAGGCTTTTGGATTTATAGAGAACCTGAGATATCAAGCCCTCAAAAGGAGCCCTTCATGAGTGTTTCCAACATCCAACCCTATCTAATAGAAATATTTTAAATATCATTACATTTTTATCACTGAAACTGTGAAAGAATATGCCTTTTCTCATCAAAGTAAGCATTCCTATCATATGTAAACATATTTAGTTATTTCATTCATATGTAGAGGCTCTTTGCAAAGTAAGTTTACATAGATTTCCAATGACCTAGACTCAAGAAGTAAAATTTATTTAAATGCTATTATAGTTATATTCCAGGCTGCTAGCCGACTCATAATCACAGTTTATAAAGTTAGTTATAAAATCTATAAACTATCACAGTCAGCTCTGAAATAGATTCATTCTTATGAATATATTCCCAGTTAAGTCTGTTTTTCTAATTCAGGAGGAAAGACGGATACATGAGATATTTCTTAGTGAACAAACATAACATATTAGCAGCAAGTTCCAGTCAATCAATATTGGAAACCAAAGTGTAAGTAATCAAAATACTAGGTCTCTTCTCTAGCTGATGCTGAAAATTAAAGAATACACTGGAAGATTTAAGAACTTATCATAGGGTACATTGTGCAGAAATAAAGGTTATTTGAACCCAGGCTCTATGATACCATGACAATTGATTTGATTACCTAGACAACTACTAAGAGAATAAAAGGCAGGTTGTGCATGCAGTGTAGATACACTGGACAGAGTAATGATTCATGTTCTGTTCAGGAAGAAGTGAGAGAGTGTTACTATGCTATTGAGAACAGTATACCATTTATAATATATGAAATGTTTATTACTAGAATTCCCACTTAAAGTTTTTAAACTGAGGTTGATAGTAGACAACTGAAACTAAAGATGGGAAGGATTACTATATTTAGATCATCCTTTATTTCCTACCCCTTCTAGTGAGATTCACATTTTGAATGCAATATTTTTTTTTCATTTTATGGTGTACATAATGTGTTCTAAGGGTTTTGCAAATGCCTAGAATCCTTTACTCACCAACTGGAGCACTATGTATAACATGTTCAGCACCCTACAACTTGTGGACGGACTCCTTTTCATGAACCTTCCTCTCTCACCCAAATCCTCAGTTTCTTTTCTCGTTATTTGTCTCTGCATCCTGTTTTAGAATGTCACACACATAGAACAATGTAGACTTTTGGGTCTGGTTTCTCTCATTTAGAATCGAAAATTTATCATAGTTGTTGAGTGATTGGTTATACCTTTCTATTGAAAGCACCATTCTATTGTATAGATGTACCACAATGTGCTACTCTAATATTTTATTGGAGGATATCTGGATTATTTGGAGAGTAATTATGAACAAAGCTGTTACAAACATTTATGCACAGTTTTTGTGTGAGAATAAGCTTTTCTTTCGGCAAGGATCATGCAAGATCACATCATGATTATTTGCAATTTCTAGGGAATTGACAGTTTTTCAGAGAGGCTACACCATATTGCATTCCTACCAGTAATGAGTTAAAATTTCTGTTACTTTGTATCCTCAACAAAATTTGACATTGTCATGTTTAGAGTACTATTTTCATATATGAGCACTACTATCTCAGTATGGTTTAATATACATTTATTTAATAATTCACAGGGTTGAGAATCTTTCCATAAGTTTATTTGCCATTCATTTTTCTTCTTTGAAAAGGTTGTGTTAAGCTCTTTTATCCAATGTTATTGTGTTTTATGTGTGTTTAATTTTATTTTTTCTTCCTTAATGATTAAGCTTTACATGTTCTTCATATTTTCTAGAAACATGGCCTGTATCAGATTTGTGATTTGTAGATATTCTCTCCCTATCTCTCACTTCTCTTTTGTGTCTCTTCATGACATTTTTAAAGAACAAAAGTTTTAATCTTTACAAAAATCAATTTTTTTCTATTATGGATAACACTTTTAATGTTGAATTTAAAAACAATACCAAACCCAAGGTCATGCATACTTTATCCTATATGTCTTGAAGATTCTTATAATTTTATGCTTTACAGTTATGTCATATACACATTTTTCTTACTTTTTCTATAAGACAAGGTACACCTCCAGGTTTGCTATTGTTTTTCTGGAACATGGTGGTCCAATTACTGACATTAGTTGAAAATATTATCCATTCTCCACTGAATTGTTTTCACACATTTGTTAAGAGCAGCAAATTATATTTCTGTGGGGTTTTTTTCTGGTCACTCTTCTATGCTCCATCCCTCTCTATCTGCATCTTTTTGCCAATACTGTAGCACCTTGATCTCTGTGCTTTCATATTGTCTTGAAACTGTTTCATGTGAGTTCTCCAACTTTATTATTCTTCTTTTTCAGAATTATTTTGACTATACTAGTTCCTTTGCTTTTCAATAGAAATTTGAGTTCAACATGTCAACACATACAAAAAGCCTATTGACTCTGTAAAATGAAAAAAATGGTAGAAGGTATTTAGAAGCCATCTATTTGATAAAAGTTAATATCCAAAGTGTATAAGAACCTCAACTCATCAGCAGTAATAATAATAATAAAATAGCATGATTAAATATGGGCAAAGTGCTTGAATAGACATTCTTCCAAAGAAGGCATACAAATGGTACATGAGAAGATTCTCAGTATCACTATTAAGGAAAATGCAAATAAAAACCATAATAGATGTCACTATGCAACTGTTAGCATGGCTATTACAAAAGACAAGAGGTACATCTTGGTGAGATTGTGAAGAGAAGGAACCATGCACACTGTGGGAGGGAATGTAAATCCATGCAACCATTATGGAAAATGGTATAGAGGATCCTCAAAAAAATAAAACAGAATCATTACATATGACCCAGAATTCCATGTCTGGGTACATACACAAAGAAAATTAAAAAGTAATCTGAAAGAGTTATCTGCCTCTCCACATTAATGCAGCATGATTCACTGTAGGCTGGATACAGAAACAACCCCAATCTCCAACAGTGCATGAACGGGTAAAGGAAATGCAGTAGAAACACACAGTGAAATACCATCCAGACTCTAGCAAGAAGGGAAATTCTATTATTTGTGACAACATGGATGAACATGAGATCATTACACTAAGTGAAATAAACCAGATACATAAAGCCAAATTTAGCATAATCGCACTTAAATGGGGATTCTTAAAAAAAGTCAAACTCACAGAAGCAGAAAATAGAACTGTGGTTATCATGAAATGGAGGTGTGGGATAAAGAGAGAAATAGAAAAACAGACAGAGATAAAAACCTTACTGAGACATTGGGATTACATTGAACCTATAGATGAGATCAAATTGGTAGAAAATGATATCCCAATAATATTGAAACTTCCAATCAGTGAACACAAAGTATGTTTCCATTTATTTAGTTTTGCTTGGAATTTTAACATCAATGTTGAATATCTTGTATTTTCATTTAATTAAAATACAAATTTATAATTTCTTTGAGGCTTCTTGTTTGAATCATAAACTGGAGGTGTATCACTCATTTTCAAAGTAATTGCTTAATTAAAGTTTACTTCTTTCATGGTCTGAGAACTTACATTGTGAGATTTCTGAGGCATTCTACTCACTGAGCTTCAGTCTTTCTTTCCAATTTTGAGACAGGGACTTACTAAGTTGCCAAGGCTGGCCTTGAGCTTGGGATCCTCCTCTCCCAGCCTCCCAAATTGCTGATATTACTGGTGTGCATCATGGCACCTTACTAAGATTCTTCTTCTTTTAGATTTTCAAGTTATGTTTCATGGCTTAGAATGCTGTCTTCCTGATGGATGTTCCACAAGAAATTGAGAGAAATGTGTATTCTACTTCGGTTCAATAAAGTGATCCATAAATCAAGTAGATCAAGCTGATTGACAATGCTGTCCCAGTCTTCCTACTGCATTTTTCCCTCCCCGCTCTTTTCACTTTTAAGGGAGAAATATTGACGCCTCCTAGTATAATGATAGGTTTATCAATTTGTCCTGTTGGCTCTGTCAGTTTTTAACATATATTGAAGCACTGTTGTTAGATGCGTACACATTTAGACTTACTGTCTTCTTGCAAAACAGACTAGTAGCTAGGTACAGTGGTGCCCACCTATAAGCCCAGCAGCTCAGGAAGCTGAGGCAAGAGGATTGGGAGTTCAAAACCAACCTCAACTACTTAGTGAGGACCTAAGCACTCAATGAGACTTTGTCTCTAAATAAAATACAAAAAATGGCTGGAGATGTGGCTCAGTGGTTAAGAACCCCTGGAACCAAAAAATAAATAAATAAATAAAAATAAATTAAAGAAAAGAAAAGAAAAAAATTAACTAGCAAGAACATACAATGTCCTCTTTATCCTTGATACTAATTTGTTAAAGTGTACTTTTCTGAGTTGTTGACCTATTAACCATAGATATTCTCCCATGTTTCCTCTCCCACAGGTATGACAAAGAGCCTGTCACTCAGGGTAGTTTCGTCTCTTGGGACTGTTACTCTTGATTTTCCTGGATGCCTCATAATACATTGTTATGGACAACCTATGTTGTACAGGGCAGTAGAAAATGATATAGATATTTTTGATGATTGAAATGAGCACATCCCTTTTGTTGCTAGGATTCTGGTGCAGGGATTTATGTTCATCTACTCAAGAGTTAGGTTTTGGTTCTCTCTTTTTTGTTCTCCAAGAAAACCATCTTCTTGCTATATTCCACAGCCTCTTCAGCTTCTCCTTTTTATTTTAATTTTTCATTTTTGTACTTGCTGACATTGTGTTGGGACAGGGGCTCCTTCTCTGTGATTCTGAAGAAGGCATCATGTTTTGCAGGCAGTGAGGACCTGAGTCTGTGGTGTGGTCTTCACAAATGTCCCTGAGTCCCACCTAGATGTAATGCTGAATCTGTCACTAACTCGGGCACCTGAAGGGTTAGAACCTCAGTTCCCTGTAGTGAGATTCATTTCTCTGTTCCCTACAACTAGATAAATAATTTCTAACAGTGCCATGGTCTCCAGCCTTGCTGTCTTCCTCTATAGTCATTAGGGGACTGGAGAGATGGATGGGTCTTTGTGGAGTCTGGGCAGTGGCTATGATTTCCCTCTGCCAGGAAGCACCGCGTGGAAGGCTACCAGGGCTCCCTGGAATTCCCATTTTTTGGAATCCCTGAAATGAAAGCATATAGACAGGATGGGGCAAACTTCCCTCTGCCTGAAACCCCCAAGACCTCCACTGCTCTTGCCCAGCTCACACTCCACCTTGAGCAGCTCATTAAAAGTTTCTAACTCAGTCTTTGCAGTGTCTTATATGGGATCAAGCTGCACCCCAGGTAGGTAAGTGCTCTGTCATCAGGTCCTGCTTATCCCTGCAGACACCTGTCTCTTTCCATTTTTTCTCAGATTAGTTATGTGCCCTATGACATCAGTACTCTCAAGGGCTCAAAAAATGTCTTTCATTTACAGACTATTCAGGTTTCCTCTTCTTGGAGGAGTGGCACTCTTTCTCTCTAAATCTCTCTATACTGGAAGCCCACAAACTCTATTTTTAAGTATGAAATAAGAAAGGCA